>PVJI01004165.1:0-113988 GCA_004026765.1 Micronycteris hirsuta | reverse complement strand
TGCCTGCATTTCCATGTGCCCCCCCCCCCCAGGACAGAACACAGCCAGAGCCCAGGACCCACCACAAGATGTCCTCCCCGAGGGCAGTCCAGCACACACGTGGTCTGAGGACGGCCTTTTCTCCTGGCCAGCCTCTGTGGGTGCTCCCCGTGTGTCTGATACTGACCCCTCCCGATAAGCTTGCATGAACCTCCACCCCCATACCACCCCTTCCTCCCCGACCTTCTCACCCTGGGCTCTGCCTCGTGGGCTCCAGGTCATCCAGCCCTTGTGTCCAATGAGGGCACCGTGCTCTAGGCTGCAGTTGGAAATGGGAATGGTGAGCTGGATGGAGCCCGGCAGCTTCCGGGATGGTGTCCTTTGCCGGCTGTCCACCTGCCCTGGTTCCCCAGACTCCCAGGTGGACACAGTCACCTTGGTCCTGCTCTGGCCCTCAATGATGTGGCACACCTGCCCCTCACTGGTGGACACAGGGCGGGGGTCCTTGTCAACCAGCTGTTGTTCCTCCATGACCTGAGTGGTGCACTGCAATGATAGTGACCAGCAGCTGGTCCAGTGACCTTAAGGCCTGCCCAGCCCTAGTTGCTTGGTTGCTGCTGCTTCCACCCACTGGGCTCCCGGATCTGGCCCAGACCTGCGTCTGCGCAGACCTCCCCACCCAGGGGAAACGAGATTCACCTCAAGGGCCTGAGATAAACCACAGGCAGACATCGCCACCCACAATCCTCGTCTACGCAGCCAGTCTTGACCTGGGGTATGAACATGACCTGCCCACCAGGCTTCTGACCCCGCCTCCCTCAGCCAGTTCCTGTTGGGCACACCCTTCCCATGTTAGCCCCCTCCCCCCACACACACACATGAGTACATACAATGGGAGGGGCATAGGGCTTCTCAGGTGGAATAGGAGAGGTAGCCTGGCCCAAACTAAACCACCTGGGCCATCCTGTGCTACCTCTGGGTTCTTCTGTGAAAATGGCCACAAGTGTTTGGGATGGGATGATTGCAGACCCAGTGGCAGCCGCAGCCACAGTGGAATATTATCATCACTGCGTCTTTTTGGGCCATGGCCTTGGGATACAGGCAGACAACATGAAAACATCCTGTCAGGTCAAAGTCTCCATCCAGATGAGCTGGGTTGGGACAGGTTTAGAATATGGCTGCCTGGTTACCAGGGTTTCAGGTTCTGTTGGGCTCTATGGTCAGGAAGTGAGGGCCCCATTCAGTATAGCACAGCATATTGAGGTCACTGCCTGGGTCCCCTACCCCAAGCTTTTCCTCAGACAAGAGTAGTGATTTCACTTCTTTTTTTTTTTTGCACAATATATTTTTATTGTATTTTTCTATTACCATTTATCCCCCCAAACCACCTGTCCACAGTTACCACACTGTTGTCCATGTCCATGAGTCATTTTTCTTTGATCCCCCATCCCCTAACCCAGCAGTCCCCAACCTTTTTGGCACCATGGACTGTGGAGATTCTTTCCACATGCGTGTAAACATGCAGTCCTGAGAATTTACGTGTTTTGAGCGCAGCTCTGCGTGATTCCCATGTGGGCTAGTGTGGATCATGTCTGTGGAATAGGAATTCTCTAATAGGAATTTGGCAAAAATGTATCTTAAGAGATTCTGGCTTGCTGAGCCCTGCATATTACATTAACCTGGTCCTGTCTGCCACCGGACCTGAATTTACATCCTAATGCTCTGCTAATGAGTAAACCTATCCCTGTTCTGCTTAATCCCATGAATAATCAATCCAATGTAAATGTGTCCCAAAACTTTAATAAAAACCCCGGCTAAGCTACCCATGAGGCCTTTTCCCAAGATGGAGGAATTGGTCCCGTGGCCCCGGACTCTCTTCTCCCCACGTGTCTTGGCATGAGATTCTTTCACGCATCGAGTTGCGGTCACCCACGGGTTTCGGCTGGGACGAAATCCTCATGACAATGGACCAGTTCTATGGAAGAGAATTTTTCCACAGGGGAGATAGGAGTTGGAGCTCAACTTTCCTTTCTTGCAGCTACCTGCAGCTTACCTACTGCTGTTCGGCCCAGTTCCTATGAGGCAAAGGTCTCTTAGGCCCATGCCTCTTACTGGTGTATGGCCCATGCATTTGGGACCCCTGCAGTTTGACATGAAATCTAGTAGCCAACATGTGATAAATTCAAATACATTCAAAATTAATTTGTCAATATTTTTCAAAATGCCATGTGCAGATATCTTTTGGTCTTATAAGAGTGTATATGTGTCTGAAATTAATACATACATACAGTTTAATTGCAACAGTTTATAATGCCAAATGTTGGAAATAGTAAACATCCTACAACAAGAGACAAGTCATACCTGATTCTTTGAAATTGAAATGGGAGAGGGAACGTGTATTTGTTAACATGCATGCAACCTCTGGATCGAAAGAGTAGGTACTGGTTGCAATTGAGAAAAAAGAACAGGGTGGGAAGGAGACATTTATGTGTTTACCCCTTTGTGCACTAAAATCCTGATTTACGTACATAGATTACCTATCCAAAATAAATTTTATAACCAAAAATTCAAGTTATGAAATATTGCCAATTTATTATAAGTAAAAGGCTGGTGTTATTTCAGCAAGAGACAAACACCGCGACATAAGAGGCCCCAGGTGCGCCTGTGCAACAGAGAGAGCAGGACACCTGGGAGCCACGAAAGCCTCCACGCTGGCTCTGTGCGTGTCCTGAGTGAAGCATAGGTGTTCCCACGGCAAGGTAGCAAAACAGCCGGAAGACTTAAAAACAGCAAAACAAAAGTCCTTTTTATCTATGTAGTTTTCCTAGTAGACTGTGCCAGCGAGCTTGCTCTGAGTCCCCGCCATGCACCAAGCACTGCGTTAGAGCTGTTGTGGGCAAGGGGCGGGGCGGGGAAGGGGCTCCGAAGGAAGGACAAAGTCCCTGCCCTCGATAAGCCTGCACTCTTTTTAAGAAAACGAGTCCAACACACCAGCTGCACTATTTCCATCTGTAAAATAATTCATTTTATGCATGTGATCTATGACCACTTTCAACTCTACTTTTTAATTCCAATTAGCAAGTAGTAAAGACCAGAGAGTTAAAGAGTGCTAGAGAATGGGATCTTAGTGCAGCTGAAATTTAACAAAAGAGAAACCGTGAAGAGTGAAATGATGGGAGAAATCCTACTTCATAGAGAGGGCGGGGTGTAGGCAGGTGGGTGAAAACTGGCTTTCTCGGAGGGCCATTCTGCTTTTGCAACTTTTCTCTTCTTTGCATGGATGCCGCACCTCCTCCCGGTTAGGCACGGCTGATCTTCCCTCAGTGAACTCAGACAGTATCGTTTGGACTGTGGAGATTAGAAGCCAATTTTGGAGAGTATCAATAGGTATAGGTTATTGTCATTTTATGTTTTATTTTTGGGTCCTGAGTGATGAAGTCTTGGATGGGCCTCTTTTCACTCAAGTTGAAAGGAAAAAAACTAGGGCTCTTGAGTAGACTGGTTCAGATTCCCCCTGACCACCTCTATCACCTATTAAATGTAGAAGCTGGGCAAGCTGCTGGACTTTACCTTGCTTACTAAAAATTGGGAAAAACTAGGAAAGGCTATGCTTGTGTGGATATATGGAAAATTTTAATTTTGTTTTAAATCTAAAACTCTTCTAACGAAATAATGTCTTTAAAAATGGGGAATATAACTACTTTATAATATTATCATAAAGTTCAAATGAGGTGAAGATAAAAGATATATATTAGATGCCTACTAAGTTGAAGCCATTTATTTTTATTAAATTCCAGCTCTAAGCTGCTCTTTTCTCCTCTGGGGTAGATCCAGGTCTGCAGGTGACAAGCCCTTCCCCCTGTGAGAGTTTCCTCACCCTTAGGTCAGTACCTGGCATCACACCGAGTTATGATCTCTTATATCCTTGAATGTTCAATTTATGTTAATAGTAATATTGATAATTACAACTACCCTTTAGTAGTTACGTGCTATTTGCCAGACCCTGTACCCTAAGCTGTCTGCATAAATTAATACAACCAATAATCCTATGACATGAGTAAGCTTCTAAAAACATTTTCCTTATAATTATTTGTTTTCTTTATCATAGATAGCAAAACTGAACATTTAAATGACTTGTTCCAAATTATCTCATAATCAAAACACACATCCAAAATTTTTTTACATATCCGACCAGAAGCTAGGCATTGTAGAAAAGAAATTACGAGAGAAAATTCTGTCATTTAATTTACTACTTGAAGAGAGCAAATCAATGTCTTATATCACTGAGAACAAGCCTGTAATTATGAACTGCAACAGCCAGTATCAGTCTTGCAGAGATATTTTTTAAAAAGGAAAAAATTAAAATATGGAATAGGTAAGACCTCGATTAACAGAAATCTAAGTTTTACAGTGAAGTAACAAGGTTCTTTTCCTCCACTTTTCACTTCCTCATTTTCTACTCTCCATTTTTTAGGACAGAAAAAAAAATGACAACAAAATTCCTGCCAGAGATCTAGATGTTGTTACTGATGTTGATTTGAATTCCAGAGACGTGCTGGTGAGTGGTTGTCTCAGGGGGATAGTGACTGACAGAAAGCTGCCAACAGACACAGACAAAGAATACAAATTCCTTTCATTAAACAGATAAAAGCAAGAACTTATCTGCCAGAAGAGTGTTACAAAGAGCAAGAACCCCTGCAGTGGGCTCACGGTTGGGGATGCGGCTTCCCTGCCCCCCACATTTCCCATACATCCCATGGCACTCAACCAAAGACGCCCCTGCATAGGGCTGACAGTTTGGTCAGGCCCTTCCAGACTGTGTGCTGGGCTTTCCCAGATTGTTGCAGGGGGAGGGGGGGAGGAGGGGGAGTGTCTTTATACCTTTGTGGCATTTCTTGACAGCTGTGACAGGGAAAAGTAACAATGCTGTCCAAAACAAATCACTATTCAACTGTATCAATAACAAATTATTCAACGGTATCAGGGTAGAAATACATTCTGCCCTAGGGATATTATATCTGTTTCTTATCAGCTTAGGAGCTAGTATGAGCCAGACTTGCACACGGCTGGGCGAAGGAAGCAGACTGATGTAGTCAGTCTAGGAGTTTCTGAGATCTGACCACACCAAGAAGGATCACACTTTCATTCTGTCTGAAGTCCAGTCCTCGCTATTAGGCTGAGCAATCTCCAGGACTGAAAGATGCAGTCATATAGGTTATGCACTGCACCGCTCTAGAGAACCTGCCGGTTTATCATGGCCCTGGATTCTGCTCGGATGCCTATTCTGTGCCTCCCCAGTAATCACTGTTTACTAATCACTGATATTCAGGATAATAACCAAAAACACTGTAAGATCTCAGTAATCAAAACAGAGTAAGATTTATTTTTACATTACTCCGGTAGAAAATAAAGAAATACAATAAATATCATGCTTTAAGATTTCAAAACAAAACATGAAAGAAAAAAGTATCTCTATTTAGTAAAATATTTGATTCCACACATCCCATTTACTTAGGATTCGGTGATACACCAAAATATATATATCTTATTGTCCTCACAGCGAAGAAAAATAGACTCTATTGCCTGCCTTCTCACTTTATCAGCCTTTCCACATTGGAATATTGTTTCAGGGATTTTCATTTCAGTAAGAGTTCACTTTTCAATATCTAGTATGTGAATCAAAACCTATTAGTAGAGAGTGAATAGTGGTTTGGGAGACTAATTTGTAATTCATGCCTCTCCCCAGATAATTCAGGAAGGTATGAATAAAGATTATATGGGATACAACACAGTATTGATACATATTCAAGAGAAATATAGCCTGGATTGAATTGAGAAGTGTTCAGCTATGCTTGTCTCCAGCTGGGAATGAGTATGAACCCTCTCACCAGCTTGCTGTTAGATTAGCTGAAGCAGCAATGTCTTTGATTCCAAAATATAAGTGTTAATTATCTCATACCGATTTATGTGAAAGCCTGAAGTGAAAACAAAGGTTAAAGTTGTTTGCAGTTCATGAAATACTAGCATTGAATTAGTATTGCATGTTTTCTACAGCACTTTCTAACGAGCAGCAAAATTTCTGTGTGGGATGATAATTCTTTCAAATTTCTCAAGTTCAGAAAACAAAAACTATCTCATATCAGTATCTCTCAGCAGTTCTCCCAGCACTGAGAGTACTCATCTAGACAGAAAAGATTTAAGGACTGAACTTTGAGGGGGAGGAAATGGCAATTGACTCAATGAACTATTTCACAATTTTCCTTTAGTTTGAAGACAGGTTTCGTTCTAGCATTTTTATGCACAGAATTTTTTTACAAATAGTAATTATTATTCTATAATTACATTAAATGGCAGCTTCTGTAATCTCTCTTAAACCCTGTAAGACTGAATAGCAATTCACTGAGGCCATAATGAACTTTCTAAATTAGACACAATATACTGATTTGATGAGGGTGCAGCTAAAGCCCAGGGGAGGCAACGGATTACTTACGGTAAATGTTAACAGATGAGCAGCGGAGGTGTGAGTGATTCTCTCTGCTCCTCTGTCTCTCTCTCTTTCACACACACACACACACACACACACACACACACACACACACACACACCTTTCATTAGCTAAATTGCTGCTCAAAATAATTTCAAAATGATAAACCATAACTCTTACATAAATTGAACATTACGCAAAGATTTTATTTATTTCTTTATATAAAGGGGAATCAATAAGATGTTATTGGAGAATTTGAAGATTAGGCAATAAAGAATGTGGAAATGAATCTTCTAACAGATGCAAGCAGGATTACTATCTCATAAGTCAATAAAATATAATGTTTGGAGTAACATTTTCTATAGGTTAGAAATCATTTGTATACTTACTAGATAAAATTCATTAACACTATACTGATAAGAATCATGTATTACACTCAATTTTCTACAATTTTGTTCTGCCCCTACAGAGTTCCAAAATAGCCCAGTCAATAAAAATCAAACAGAGGTGAAACTCTGTAGAACCCAGCAGCCCCCTGGAGGTCAGCTGGACAGTGCCGAGCACACCCAGGGGGAAGGGCACCAGCTGTCTCCCGTGCCCATTTCTAAGTATTCGGCCACTTCTCCTAAGAGTCGACTGGAGTCAGCTGGTCATAGGAGTATTTTAGAGGAAGAGAAAGGTAGCTGGAGAGAAATCAGGATCTTTCAAACCTGCATAAGCAAGGGGTTAAATAAAGCCGAGGTCAAAATTTAGGAACATTTGGTTCTAGAAAATTTGAGCTAGAAGAGACCTTAGGAGTCACCTAAGACTTTCATTTCTGAAAGCAATTAAGACTGTTGCTGCCTTCTTGGGAGCTGAAAGAAGATGTTAAACCACCTTGTTCAGCTGCCTCAGGGTCTTAGGAAATGCTGTTTTTGCTTGGTGTAAAGAATCTCCTTTCTTCTTCCTCCTCCTCCTTCTCCTTCCTCATACCCTACCTACCTTGAGATGTTTCCCCTTTTATTTGGGAATAATTAGAATTTTAAAACAAAGAAAATATCACTTATTAGAATAATATATCTTTTTAATCATTAATATATGTTCTAAAGTTTTTGGTTTTTTCCTAACAAAGGGATGGGGCATTTAAAATGGGAGTTAGCCCTGGCTGGTGTGACTCAGTGGACTGAGTGCAGGTTGTGAACCAAAGGGTCGCGTGTTTGATTCCCAGTCAGGGCACATGCCTGGGTTGCAGGCCAGGTCCCCAGTAGGGGCCATATGAGAGGCAACCACACATGGATGTTTCTCTCCCTCTCTTTCTCCCTCCCTTCCCCTCTCTCTAAAAATAAATAAATAAAATCTTTAGAAGAAAGAAAAAAGAAGAAGAAATAAGTTGGGTTTTAAAGTAAGAGATGTTTTACACAAATAATATGGGGGGAAATAGTTTTCTAGGGAGGAATAAGATTCAAATGTGGAGCTACTTCTTTGACTGTGCACCTCATAGAGCTGGAGGATAGCAGGGTCCTTTCCCCCTCTGCATCCCACTCTTTGGAATATCTTTGACAGTCTAGCACTCTTCTGTATCCTGAACAAAGCCACTCATTCCCCAAAACGTTTTCACGCTTGGAAAAAACAAAGTGTTCCTGAAAAACAAAACATCTCTCTTTCTTTTCTAACTTCAAAGGGTATACCTCAACATTTATACTTTCCTATGAGTTTTTCATGCATAACTCATTCAGACAAGGACTACTTCTATCTATATTACATATTTCAACTCCTGCACACTTGACATTGATTGAACACAGGATGGTGGTGTCGGTGTCATTAGATATATGCCACCTAATCAGTGGATTAAAGATAATAACTAGTTAAAATTAAATTGATGCCAGTAGTAATAAATGGCTTCTCAAAATTCAGAGCTTATAAAAAATCAGATTCCAATTATTATAATTATTTCTTTCAAAGTGTAAACTATACAAATTTTTCACATTAATGAGAGAAAAACAGAAAGGAAGCTGGGAAAAATTAATCTTATTTGTCATCTTGTCTTTGTCTTCAAGTCTTAGGCTACATTGCTGCCGTTTCATTTTGTGAGTCTCATTCTGAGAACTTCCCGTTTGTCTGCACACTAACCACCCCCCCTCCGTAAAACTGTTCCAGGGAACAAAGCACTGCAGCCCGCCTGCTGTCACAGCAGCTACCACCCTGTCACCTTGCTTTTGAAGAGGTTTTCATTTGCACAGCACTTTTCACAAAATTCTCTCCTTTGAGCTTTGTAACTACCCTACCTGGGAGATAAGGCAGGTATTGCTCCTTAGGACAGAGGAGGAAACTGAGCTCGATAGGGAGGGCAGAGGCCACACTTTGGGGAAACAGTAGAGCTAGAAGTTCAGGCCCTGTCTTCTCATTTCAAACCCTATGCTCTTTTTCCCCCTATAGTCTCAATTACTAGAAGTTGTCATCGAAAATGGTTACATTATGAATACTTGTAGCTAACAACATCCTCTAGCTTTGTTTTTTACAATAACTTCCAGGGTCCAGGGGTCGATAGTTCCTAGCATGTGTTCCACCGTATAGCTGTAGCCCAAAGCTTAATGAGGCAGATACAAAATGAAACCATCCCTAATGAAACACGTAAGCCATTTATTGCCACAGAAGGATGAAAATTTTCCAAATTTAGTTAATAAATGCAAATAGATATCCTTTGACTGCTAAGGGGAAATCATCTAAGCAAGACAATGAAGCGATGCTTTCCCATCTGTGAAGAAATGAGCCTGATTCAAAGACAATGCATATAAAGTGGAACGCACAATGTGCACTTACGTTGTTCAAATAATAGAAATATGTGTCAGATTCAGAGACAGGAAACCTTAGCATATGAGGAAACCAACACAATATTTCCTTTCCTCCATCACATTTGAGATCATAAGAAACACTGATCATAGGACAGCAGGGGGACAACCACGCACAACTTTCTCGTGACTCCTCAGCAGGGCACAGTGATGGAGCTTTACAGTGCAGGATGGAAGGGTGTCAATAGGATGCCGAGGGACGCTGCTGGGCAACCCTCTCCTGTGGCTTAGATTCGTAAAGGTGAAATCCCACCTATCTGAAAGGTCACTGGACAAACAACCCAACTACCCTCTAGGCAGTCCAGCCCTGAGAGCAGCCACTTATGTCTGAAACCCAGAATCAACAGGCTTTCTGACTTTCGGAACTGTCTCTTCCAGAATATGTCCTTTGCCCATATATGAAGCATCAAAGAACATGACCAGGCATGCAGCTTACTCCATCAGCTCTGAGAGTTTGGCAATGACTTGAGGGCAAGAACAGAAATTTTATTTCTGGGCCAAGTTTATGTTTCAGTCCCTGCATCTACTTCTCCCTTCAACTGCTTCTTTTTGCTACTTTGATATCGACTTACTCCTTCCCTCTCCTTGTTTGCTCTTCATGCCTTCCACTGGTTCCTTCGGCTTTCTCATGACTTTGGTGCTTCAAAGCTTCTACTCATTGTCTTTGTGCACTGTCTCTCCGTGCCTGGATCGCTCTGCACTCTACTGACTTCTTAGATCTCTCATTCAAACTCCCCCAGGGAGAGTCTCTAAAGGCTGCTGGTCCCTGTGCACAGAGCGGGCCCTTGTGCAGAGCCCTGTGCTGGGCACCTTGAGGACTCCGGCCTACTCACACATGGAAAACACCTATCTTTGGTCCAGTCTACTGTGGCTAGAGTGACAGGGACATACAACACAAACTAGTGGAACCTGTATGAAAGGAAACTTGCAGAAGAGAGGATGTAGTAGGTCCAGCACTTGAACATCTCAGAAGAGGTCAGTGAGATCTGTAGCTATAGGATGAATTCCTCAATCCCAAAATTTATGACTTCAAATGTTGAACAAAATAGAGATTAGGCCACACAATTTGGCATGATACTCTAGATGTGACTCTTCACCAAAACACAAACTAAGGAAAAAAGGTACTGAGGAGTGTTGACTGTCTGAAGTAAAGAAGGGGGCACTCCAGGAAGAACGGCAAATAGTCTTTATTATTTTTCTCATGCACTACAGTATGACATCAATATTCAAATATTTAATTCAACCAGCAATTAATCCCACTGACAACAGTCTGAAGTACCTCTTCAAGATGCCATGACCCAGCCACAGAACAGGGCCATAACTCTAGAAAATATACCACGAAGGCCAAGCAAAAATTTGTCTCAGATACGAGCTTCTGAGCATTCATTCATACCAACACTAATGTATACCAAGGATACTAGACAGTTTCAATAAAAACTGATTTATTAATAAAAATTGGTTGACCAGAAATTTACATTATGATATGGGACATTTATTAATCGCTATAATCAAATCTCACCATATGTTAACACTGAGTTGTGCAGCTTTTTATTGTTTCAAAACTTTTCTCCAAAACTCATCTTTTGCTTTTAGACAAGAAAAAAATATTTTTAAAAAATGAAAGTCACATCTTATGGAATACACACTCAGCCTATTATTGTGTTCACTGATCCATAGTTTACCAATGACACTAAAACATTTTCCTACACAGGATTTTAACATTAAAGTTGCAACAAAATACTAACCTGGTTTCTAAAAATTTGTAGTAGCAGTTTCCTTGCTGAAAAATAAAATTCTACATAACAAGAGATATTGTTCCCTCATGGGAAATAAAACATTATCTGAAAATGCACTGATTTCCTTATTTAAAAATTGGAGAAAATTCTTCATTCTTAGTGACAGCATTCAGAATTGAATTATTTCATCAAAATAGGGTGATTTTTCAAAGCATTCAGAACACAATATACTGACTTTTCAAAAGGAAAGTGCCTCACTATTTATTTGTACGTGTCTGGTATTTTTGCTGTAAGCATTTTTGCCATAGATAGCATTAGCTCAAACATTTTGCCACCTAACTAATTAGACATTAGGCAATTTTGCAGTAAAAAAAGATAAAATCATGAAAAATAAAAGAAAAACATTATGAAGGACATAACAAAATTAAAATGACTTTATTACAAAATACTTGAATACATTTAGAATATGTGTAGATTCGTGGCAATACTGTGAAAAAAACTGATTTTATTTTGTGGATTGTACCTAAGCACTTGTCTTTGTTCTGTGGGAAATGTGGTTCAACTAACTCTGTTCCCTCAGAGAGAACACTTGCCTCCCTTTTTCTTCCCAATGTGTGTTTTTCAAAATAAGAACCAACTCTTGGGGAAAATTATCATCATCTGGATGAAATGCTAACTATTCTAAGACAACCACTACATCTACTGGTCACTGTGTAGATGATTATGAGGACTGGCGAAGATTTGTATGTAATATAAAAATGGGAGCAACTGGGAGAACTTGTCAATAGAGAAATGAAACCAAACTGACAACTAGCTTAAATACATTAAGTCTACTGAAGGCAGTTGATTGATTTTTCAGTGGAGAAATAAACAAAAATGAACAAATAAATGTCAACCAGTTATTTTATTATTTTTTGCAGGAAAATTACTTTATAGCCAATTAGGTTTGTGGTAAAAATGTGGCAAAAATGTAAAAGTACCTATAACTGTGTTTGTAGGCTCTTGTGTCAATATTATTAGAATTATATTGAATACCAGAATTCTAAAACACTGTTTTAAATATAAATAGAACTTATGTCCCCCGAAACTTATACTTGCCCAAGGAATTTAGAATCAAATTATATTGCTAAATTTGTAAACAACAATTATTTATTAAAGATTTTATTTATTTATTTATTTTTAGACAGGGGAAGAGAGAGAGTGAGAGAGGGAGAGAAACATCAATGTGTGGTTGCCTCTTGCGTGCCCCCTACTGGGGACCTGGTCCACAATCCAGGAATGTGCCCTGATGCAGAATTGAACCAGCAATTCTTTGGTTCGCAGGTTAGCGCTCAATCCACTGAACCACACTAGCCAGGGCCCAAAACTAATTTTTTAAAGAACACTGGGAAGATACTAGGTAGATGATAGACAAATGCAGTTTAAATTGTGAGCTTATGAAAACACGTTCAGCATTATTGACTGCGTCTACATTGTTAGTCTGGTAGACGAGGAATGCTACTTGGAAATCAGACCTATAGTTGCCAATTATATTGGGTTGAATGCAGGTCCCCAAAAAGTTTTACCTGCATCTTAATCCCTTGAACCTGTATAAATGACCACATTTAGGAAAGGAGTCTTTGCAGATGTGATTAAGTTAAGGAAGGATCTAGAGATGAGCAGATCATCCTGGATCATCCTACTAGGCTCTAAATCCAAACTTACAAGTTTCCTTCTAAGAGTCGCCTGGGAGAGACAGAGAGAGAAGACAAGATGGCACGTGAAGGTGGAGGCTGGCAAATGCTGACAGTCACCAGAAGCGGCAAGAGGCAGGACAGGTTCTTTCCTCCGGAACCTGGAGAGAGCGTGGCCAGCACTGTTGTCTAGATTTCAGACTTTTACCTTCCAGAACTGTGAAAGAATACATTCTGCTTTAAGCCTCCCATTTGAAAGAGCAGGACATTCAGAGCTTGGGAACAGAAGGCTTATAAGAAACATGGCAGCTGCTTCAAAAATAAACTTTCTGATGTCTCTGCACACATTGCTCCCTCTCCTTAGACGGTCTCTTCCCAGCGTTGCTATTGGGCTGTCTCCTACCTTCGCTTTTTGTTTGTGCTGCCTCTGATTGTTTTCTAGATCAGTCTTACCAGAAAGTCTCCATTATTTTAATCTTTCCAGAGAACTGTTTTTGTATTGTTGTTTTTAAATCTATTTTTGAATAAATTTTATCCTATTTTTGTGGTTTTATTTTTTAATGTAACTTTTGGTTATTTATTTATCACTTATTTTCCATTGTTTTTTTTTCCTGATAAAGGCATTGTCTGTGGGAGGACATCCAGAAAGAGGAGGGTGGAGGATGTCGCAATGTCTTTGTCTCATCCACAGTGTCCTGCTAGAGCTAGCCGTGCTGTTTGCAGAAGGCTTCGTCTAACAGAATAGACTCATGTGACTTTTGTAACCCATTGTCTATTTGCATTTGCAAGGTTTATACCAACAGACTTTTTTTCTTAGTAAATACCCACATTTAATAAGCTGCCCGGAGGGAACTGTGTAGTCCTGGTTAGTATTGCCTTATATTCTGAACAGCAAACTATGGGCTCCTGAAAGGCATGGCATTAAAATGTTTTCTCTGGAAGATATACTTTCTTCATCAAAACTAAAACCCTTTCCAATTATGTGTACATGTTATTAAGTATCAGACTGCTTTAAGTAAAAATTATAAACTGGTGGGAAAATGTAAACAATTCCATGTACCCATCTTATAAACCATTTTAGTTCACTCTAATGCAACATTACCTAATTTAGGTTTGTGTTTTAGAGAATTGAGAAAATGGAGACATGTTGCAATAATTATACATACTCATGTTATTCATTTATCAATAAATTAATGGTTTATGCAGCATATAACAAGTTCCTGAGCTAAGTTCTAACAAGATAGCAAAAATGTATAAGATATAGTCACAGGTTTGAGATATTTCTAATATAGTATAGTAACTAAAATATTATCTCAAGTAAATATAATATAAAAAGTGACAAATCTCCAAAGGGATATGGATAAGTGTTCTGTGTGTTCACTGCTGAGTTGCCCTGTTTCCCTTTGTCCTTATTATAATTTCTATACAATGTCTAAGGTCTTCGGAGTCCTACTTACATAGCACTTGGTTCAGCAATCTCGAGTTTCTTCTCTTTTTCTAGCAGTGAAAATACAATCCTTTTGTTTGTTTCAGAAGCAATAGCACAAAGTCGGAACAGCTTAAGCTATTACTTACACTGGCTTTTGAAATAAATAAGCCATGAATACTTCTCTGAGGCGATCATAACCATTAGGAACAATAAACAAACAAAACCCAAATCAATAGTTAACATCACAGTGAAATAACGTCTTGTTTCTTTCTAGAGGAGACTGAAGATTCTCTTTAATCTGTCCCAACCCCGTCACATACCATCGTTTATGACACTAACAGTTACGACAATGCAATATAACACACTCAGTGACTCATCAGCTCCCACCTTCCAGAGGCACTCAGCTCGCACATACACCATGAGTAATGGCTCATAGAGACATTGCTTAATATCTGTAATCAGTTTTAGTCTGCTGTGGTTCTCAAAATGCAGTCTTCTTTTCCAATAAATGATAAATTATAAGGCTATTGCCTGGCAAAGAGAGAGTCATTTTTCCCCAGCCAAAGATTTATTTCCCAACCTAGTTGTTTTTGAATCCTTGAATGGCACTTTCAGCTGTTTCCATTCCTCTACAAGCATCTGCCAATCGTCCAGACGCAGTGAGGAACAACGTGGGAGTATGTCGTTATTTAACGGGAAATGTTGCCATCAGAATTGAAGAGATAGCCTGTCAAAATTCAAGAGGCTGGTGAGAAAGAATTCAGGAGGAGATGAAAGAGGGGAGAAAAGGAAGGAGAAGGGAAAAAGTCATGCAGACAATGAAGTAGAAAATGGAGCAAGCAGAACATTTCACTAGTAGGAAAACCTCGTCAAATTGAGCTAAATAATAAAAATTATAGTTTTTCAAATGAGGCTAAAATGTTTGAATTATGCTTGGAAGTGGATTTCCTAAGTATAGAAAAACAGTAAACAAGATTGCAAAGAGGCTAGTTCATCTACATCTACAAATTTACACATTTTAGGAGTGCGTGTTTGCAAAAACACCGATAGTGCCTGCTCTTGTGTTCACCAAAGCAGCATTAGTGAGTCTCACCTTCACAGTCCTTCACGAACTATAGATTTGTGCCACTGTACTACACACCAGAATTGAGTTTTAAAAGTTTGCATAATTAAGGCTTTTCTCTACCAAATTGTTTTAAATTAGTGCAGTTATCTGTGAGCTAGATTGGACTAATATGTTAATAATTACTACTTTAAATATTTCTACACTATAACTTTGCCTGGGACCTTGTTGATCAAGGGTAACAATATAAAGGACATCAAGATATATTACAGAGACCAGTTCTTTAATTACAGGCAGATGCTGGACTTCAGTGCCAGTATCAGACCCCAAGCAATGTTCCGTGAATCAGCACTGTCACGGATGTGGTGGGGAACTACCATTTCCTTCTGAAAATTTTCCTCTCGGCTTCCAATATTAATGTCTCCGTGTTTTGCTTCTTTCTCTCTGATCACTATATTCTTAGTCTTTTCCACTGGGTTTCTCTTTCCTTATTTATTCCATTTGGTCAGTTTCTACATGGCTGCTTCCTCTACTTGCTCTACATTTCCCCACAGGTGATAGCATCATTTCCAGTGTTGCAGAGGATCACATTTTTTTTTTTTATTGATCTTCTGGTGACTCTCAAATGTATACTTCCTGACTTAATCTGGGTTCCAAGCCTCAAACTATACCTACGAGGATATGTTCCACAGGCACTTACAACTTGATATATTTAAACTAAACACATCAACTCTTTTTTTCTCTGAAACTTATTCTCCCTTCGTTCCTTAACTCGAGTGACACTGTAAGACTAAATTACTTACATGAGATGTTCCTCCCGTATCATACCAATTGATCACTAAGTCAGGCCAATTTTATCGCCACAATATCTCCCAACTTCCTCTCTACTATCACTCTCTCTACCATCATCATAACTTGGACTGCATACTCCTGATAATGCATTCAAATCTCCTGACAAGACGATCCCAACATATTCCAGTCTCACACCTCACCCAGCACTCTACCAACACCTCATGCTATAGGCACACTAGAGAACTCACCTTTTCTTAAATGTACATGTCCTTCCAAGAAGCCTTACCTCTTTTTTCATGTTTTACATCAGCCTGAAATGCACTTTTGACCTACATAACACTTGTGAAAATCCTGTCAAAATTAAGGACAGGTGCTATAGAGTCAGAGATGGACTGACCCTACCAGTCCACTTATTAAACCTGTAACATTACAAAAGTTGATTTATTGATTGATTTATTTATTTATTGCTTCAATTTTCTTATCTGTAAAATGGAAAGAAACCTATATGACTCATGCAATTTTTCCTCACATTTTTTAAATTAAGACTTTATTTGTTTTAGGTTTGCAACAAAATTAAGAGGAAGGCAAATGCATTTCCCATATACCTTCCACCCCAACATACATACCCTTCATCATATCTACACCCCCACCTGAGTGATACATTGGTCATAACTGGTGAGCCTACATTTGACAACATCATAACCACCCGAATTGTATAGTTTACATTACAGTTCACTCTTGGTGTTGTAAATTCTGTGTTTGAACTAGTGTATTAAACATGTATCCATCATTATGATATCATATATATTACTCTCTCTAGTCTACAAATCTTCCGTATTTCACCTATTTTTCTTTCCCCCTGCTCTCAATCCCTGGCAACCACTGATTTTTTTTTTTTTTACTGTTTCCATAGCTTTGCCTTTTCCAGAATATCTTATAGTTGGAATTATACAGTATGTAGCCTCTCCAGATTGAGTTCTTTTAATTAGAAATCTCTGTTAATGTTCTTTCATATCTTTTAATGGCTTTAGAACTAATTTCTTTTTAGTGCTGAATAACATTCCGTTGTCTGGAGATGTCACAGTTTTTCCATTTACTACTAAAGGATGTCATGGTTGCTTCCAAGTTTTGGCAATTATGATTATGCTAAGTGAAATAAACTAGTCAGGGAAAGACAAATACCATATGATTTCACTCATATGTGGAATCTAATAAACAAACTAAACTAACAAGCAAAACAGAGACAGACTCATAGATGGAGAGCAGATTGTCAGGTTGGGGAGTATAAATTAGGGGTGGTGGGATCAAGCAAAAAGGAAAAAGGACTCATAGATATGGACAACAGTGTGGTGATTACTGGGAGCAGGGGGTATAAGGGGACTAAATGGTAATGGAAAAAATATAACAAAGATTAAAAAAGCTACTGTGAACAACCATATGCATTTTTGTATGGACATGAATTTTCAACTCCAAGGACCATGATTTCTGGATCATATGGTAAGAGTATGTTTAGTTTTGTAAGAAAGCACCAGACTGTCTTCCAAAGTGGCTATATATCAATGGTATAAATTTTCCTCTTAGAACTGATTTCACTATATCCCACAAATTTATATATATTTCATTGTTATTCAGTTCAAAATACTGTAAAATCTTTCTTGAGAATGATTTGTATTCTTTACACTTGTTAAGGCGTGTTTTATGGCCCAGAATGTGGTCTGTCTTGTGAATGTTTCATTTGAGCTTGAAAAGAATGTATTTTGCCATTGTTGGATGAAGCAGTCTATCGCTGTCAATTTTAATATCCAGTTGATTGATGGCATTATGAGTTTAACTATGTCCTTACTAATTTTCTGGCTCCTGGCTCTGTCCATTTATGGTGAAAGGATGTTGAAGTCTACAACTATATAATAGTTGATTTATCTATTTCTCTTTGTAATTGTTAGTTTTTGTCTCACATGCTTTGACTCCCTGTTGCTGGGTGTATACAGGTAAAGGATCGTTGATGTGTTCTTGAAGAATTGACCCTTTTATCATTAAGTAATATCCTTCTTTATTCATAACAACTTTCATAATTTTGAAGTTGGCTGTATCAGAAATTAACATAATAGTATGCATTATACAGGATCTAACAGGAGTAATGCCTGTGTGAGTGTGGTTGGTAGGGTAATAATATGGGTGTAATAATTTATCGTCTTAATTTGAACATTTCACCTAAAATGTCACATGGTGTGCTTGAGTGTGGTATTGTTATATTAGAGAACTATATGCTTATGATTTTGTAATAAAATATTTTGTAATAACACAGGGGCATTATTTGTGCTGGACCCTGCATATGGGTGTGGGTATATTTCTTTTCCTTCTTACTTCTTGCTCTTCTTTCTTCCCTTTTTTCCAGATGTATAAATTATGTAATTTGTGAGCAAAATAGCATTGTTTTAGAATAAATTAAAATAAAAAATTATTACCTGTAAGAACTTCTTTAATCATATTACCCCTGTGATCCAAGTCTTCGCTTTTCTCCTTAGAGACAACAGCAGTAACTCCACTGTAGAATACACAATTTAACTACTTTTAAGGGGAAATTATAAACAAACAGACCAACAGTCGTATTAGTTGAAAACGCTTTCTCCTATCCTGCCCTCCCCCGCCACCACTGATTTCTTAATAGCCCTGTAGAATTGCAATTTTGTAACCCAGAACCACAAAGAGTTAGAAGGGTCAAGATGCTAATACATCAGGGGCATTAAAATATCACTGAAATGTAACAAAATAGAAAGTTTTTGCATCTAACAAAATTTGTCTTAATGAGAATTACCAGTATGTGTTCGGACAGGACTGTGGTGTTAGTAAGAGGAGCCAGGGCAGGGTTAAAGGATGACCTCCACAAAGCACATGGTTGCTACGTCATCTTCTAAGATTTACAGACAGATAAACTATAAGACTGCTTTTTATTAATGAGAATGTGAGTATGTAGCCAGAGCTGAATCTCTTCAAATTAGCCATTCCCAAACTTCAGTCTATATCAGAATCCTCTAGAAAGCATATTAAAACATATTGCTGAGCCTCACAGAGTTTCTCACTCCACTGATCTGGACTGAGTCCCAAGAATCGGAATGACTTACAAACTCTTAGGCGAGGCCGATGCTGCTAATCTGGGGGCCACACTTTGAAAACCATTGACCTAAACCAGGGAAAAGGGACTAACCACACTTGCCAGTAGTCCTGCTTCTCGACTCCTCCCTTCTAAAATTAAATATTGAAAATAATTAAGGACAATTTGAAGGATGCCATGTTATTAGCGTGCTTGGTGCTCCTAATGATTAATTTGCTTGGGGCACCTGTGAGCCTTGATCCAGCTATGGCTACAAACTAATAAATAATAAAGCCACTACTTCCCTCTCTTCATTTTCTTTCTGATATTTTCCATGGTGTTGATCATAAAATGGCTACTTTCACATCACCCAGGAAAAGAGAAATGGATTTAGACCCAATATGAAGAAACATTTGGCAAGAATGTAACAATGTAGTGAGATATAAAAACACATTTTTTTTCTATTTCAAAGATTGAATTTCATCAGTATATAGAGCATGCTTCATTATGTTGGTTAGTGATGTCTATTGGAAATAAGATCCCCAAATGGCTTGTCAACTTGAGTATTTCTGCGAATGAAGTCCAAAAATATTCCATTGCATTTCCCAGTAAAAACTGTTCACTTTGCATTGAAGCTGTAAGGATGATTGGCCAGTCTATTCTTTTATTTATGTGCCTTTCAGAATCAATCTCAAGCCATTTCAACAATGATTTGATTCAAGTATTTCATTTTCAATAAACATTAGATTGCTTGACAGCCACACTGTATTTTATTAACTTTTAATCTGCATACCTTAGCAAGTGCTTGGCACACAGTAGGTGTTCAATTAATTTTTAACAAGGAAGAAAATTTGCATAATACTTTTGCAATTAAATCATCCTGCACAGGAACTTTTCCCATGTGACCCACTTCTTCACAGCCAGTCATTCAACCAGACAGACCTCAGATCTTGACTAAAATGGAGACCCTGGGACAAAGCCACCCATCCGGGCATTTTTCAAATGCTGGTTGGCACTGTGATTCCAGTGAGTGGTCATTCAGTCCACAGAGTTTTTTTCTCACAACAAGGAAGAGAGATTTCACAATTCTCATAGTTACCCATGTTTTGCTGCCTGTATTTATAGCCCTTTTTCTTAAGACATAAATCTGGTCCATTTAGAATGGATGTTGCCCTTAGAAAAGAACTAAGCAATATATTTCCCATGATAATATTTTAAAAATTTTTTGAAGTATATTTGAGCCAGGCATAATCTATGTGCTTGGTACATTTACATGAAATGTTTTTGAGTTATTTCTTTGATATTAAAAATGTCATTTTTAATAGGGGACTCAAGAGTTGGAAAAGTTTAGCTTAAGGTAAAAAGTTATAAACCTAGCAAGTAATGTATATGTTAAAGCTTTTGTTTCAGAAACTACAGATAAGGCCCAACCTGGCCCCTGGGAAAACAGCGGACCTCCTGGGGCACTGCTAAAGATACCACCTGGGGACAACTGGAGGCATCCGGGCCTTTGTGTTCCAGAGAGAGACAGACAACCACCTGCCCCTGGGAACAGCTAACTGCCCAGGACAGGGATGTTGCAATGTTGTTCACCTAATCCTCCCTGAATTTCAAAGCCCTCACCAAATCTTGTTTATTTCCTGGTATAAAAATTTTGGCCTGGAAAGAAAAGACAACATGGTCTGTTAGGGTGTGAACCCACCATCTTCTCAGATCACCAGTCATCTGAATAAAGCGCCCAAAAAGATTCAATCGCTGTCATTGCTTATTGGGTTTGGTAGTGACAGGCAGCCCGAACACCGGTGTCTTTTTCCGGTTACAGTTTCACACCTGATAATGGTCATGTTCAATAGTTGGATACCATTTTTGGCGTCTGACTACTGACAGATTTCAAGCATCACTGTGCTCCCCTGTCCTCTACCTACTTTGTATGAACTGGTAAGAAAGCCCAGATGCTCCCTGCCTTGGCACTGGTGGAATGTCAAACCATGCGAGGCCTGGTCCTGGGCATGGGACCCTCACCTCAGCCCACTATTTAACGCCATAACCTCCAAAGCCAGCCCCAGTTCCAGGCTTGTGAGCCCATCCTGCTGTCCCCAGGAAGCCTTGTTACAGGAGAAATGAACCTTTTCCTACCCTCTCGGTGCATGTGAACCAAATTTTAGATGGAAAGTCCCACCTCTGCAAGAAAGTATCTGTAATACAACTGGTACCTAGAATATATAACGAACTCTCACCATCTAATAACAAGAAAATAAGCAACCCAATAAAAATGGACAAAAGATTTAAGCAATCATTTTATAAAATAAGATATACAAATAGCACATGAAAAAATGTTCAACATCATTAGTCTATAGGAAAAAGCAAATCAAAATAAATTAAGATATCGCTACACACCAATTAAATGGCTAAAAGAAATTTTTTAATGACAAAACCAAGTGCTAGTACCAGAGCAACCAGAATGTTTATACATTGCCTATAAGGAATACAAAAGGTACGGCACGTTAGAAAACAGTTTGCCAGCTTCTTATAAAGTTAAACATGCATGTACCACATAATTCATCCATCCCACTCCTAGGTTAAAAAAATGAAAACATATGTATGCAGAAAAACTTGTACACATTTGTTTATATTGGCTTAATTCATAGCTTCCAAAACTGCAAACAAGCCAAATATCCAGAACTGGTGAATTACCAACCAAACTGTGTGTATATATAGAATAAAATACTCCTTACAACTAAAAGGAATGAAGTAGCGATAAATGCACCAACATGGATGAACTTAAACATATTATGCTAAGTAAAAGCCCAACTGAAAAACCTCCCTAACATATGATTCCAACTCTATGACATTCTGGAACAGGCGCAACCGCAGGGAGAAGAAAAGGGGCAGTGGCTGCCGGGGCTGGGGGCGCGGAAGGGGGTTGACTCCCTGGAGAGGGGAGTTTGGAGAGTGACAGAGCTGCTCTCCGTCCTTACGATGGCAGTGGTTATATGACATTTACATATGTTACAGTTCACAAAGCTGTACACCACAAAGAATAATATTTATTCTATGTAAATTAGATCCCATAAACCTAGCTTTAAATAAATTACAATTTTAATTTGTCAGTGTCTTCAACACCATTTTAACCAACAAGTATAAAATGCATAGAAACGCTATTTCCAAATGATACGGTTTTCTTCATCAAAATTGAGAAATGTAGGAATCAAATAAAAATCATAGGATTTTGTGCAGTGAGGATATCAAAGACCAAAAACATTTTTTCCCTTGTTTGCCACTTTTCTTCAACCTTTTCCCTTTGCTTTTACAGACTAGTTGAAGTAAAGATTAAATTCTACCTTTTTAGACTGTTCACTGGAGATTAAGTAAATTCAGGAGTTGGACTGATGAAAACATTCTAAATGGTTTGAGTTCATTTAACATTTTGCCTAATTGTATTTTGGCTCATATATTCTATCAATTAAGGGATAATTTTAGATAAGTGAATATCATTAAAGGGAGAAGTATTAAGTGTGGATGTTTAAGCACATACATTGGCTAGAGCCAGAATAATTTGATTAAATAATTTAGACAGATACCCTCTGGATATAATTCTATGAGAAACAAAGGGGAAGAGAGAGCATCAACTCTCTCTGAAATGTAATAGAATAGATAATCTGTGGTCAAACAAGCACAGACAAGCACTTTACCAAAATTGGGGCCCTCTGTCTTCATTAGAAAAGTTAAAGATGCTCTAAAGAACTCTATTAAGGATAATGATGCTTCTTAAGAGAACTGTGTGTTTCATGGTTTAGGTACTTGATTAAATGGCAAAATCACCTTCTGTTTATCTAACTGTTCTTGTTTTCTCCTCCTTCACCCTGCCCCTGAGATATCCAGAAGTAAGTGACACGTAACCAACAGCAACTTTTTCTCCTAGTTCATCAAGGCATGTCCGACTGTGTCTACTGCTGTCATCGGTTGCCCTGATACCTAAAAATAAACCACATTCTGGAGGTGACTGTGCTTAGTTTGGGAGGACAACTCCAACTTGATTGCCCTGTGGATAGGAATGCCTTCTTAAATGGCAATTGGCCAACCCAGAGGGAAAAAAAGTCCTCTATCCTACTCGTTTCCTTTACTTTCAAATAAAGGGCCCTTTACTTCTGTAGACAAAAGTGACTTGCCCTTTGTTCCATGTCCATGTCTCCCACGGAGACCAAAAAGGAAGCTGAACGTCAAGAGAACAGTAAGGGCGTAACCGTGAGCAAGCATGGCAACTGACTGGCAGTTTCAAAGGGACCTTAAAAATAAACCAGTATCTAGCCCAGCTGGTGTAGCTCAGTGGATCGAGCGTGGGCGGGGAACCAAAAGGTCCCACTTCGATTCCCAGTCGGGGCACATGCCTGGGTTGCAGGCCAGGTCCCCAGAGAGGGCCATGTGAGAGGCAACTATACATTGCTCTTTCTCCCTCCCTTCTCCTCTCTCCAAAAGAAAAAATAAATTTTTAAAAAATCTAAAATAAATAAATAAATAAATAAACCAGTATCTATTTCTCTCTTTGTGAAATGTGATGTAGAAGTGGTTTTCCATCACTCTTCTGTTGCCGAAAATATGATTGATGACATTTATATATGGAAACATGGTTATTCATTCATTTTAGACATACCCATTCAGCACCTAATATGTACCAGGCACTCTTCTAGACACTGGTGATACAACAAAGAACAAATAGATAATTCCTCCCCAATGGAGTTTGCATTCCAGTAATACAGACAGGTAATAAATAAGTTAAGTACTATCTATATCTAAATGTATATGATATGAAGAAGTTTTAGCTATAATATAGAATATATTTAGCTATAATATAGAACATAGAATATAATATAGATTATATACCTTATAGTATATATATAAGGTATATAATATGGGTTTGATGGTATTACCGAGAAAAGGAAAGCAGAGAAAATGACTGCAAGTGTTGGGACACAGTCATAAATCTGGATAGTGGCTGGGATAGTGTCATTGACAAGATTCCACTTCAGTTAAAGACCTGGAGGAAGTAGGGGAATGTGACTTGGGGTATCTGGGAAAGAACATCCAAGGCAGAGCAGACAAAATGCAAAAGTCATGAAATAAGACCACCCCTGGCATGTTCAGGGAGCAGCAAGGAACTTGGAGCGGCAGGACTAGACCGAATGAAGGGGAAACTCTCGAGGGATGAAGTCGGAGAGGTAGCTGGAGGCCAAATCACACAGAGCTGTGTGAATACGGGGCACATTAAAAACTGTGGCTTTTACTCTGAGAGGTTTGGAAAACCCCTGGAGGGTCTGAGCAAAAAGATAAAGTGAACTGAAGTACCCTTTAATTGTGTTGTGCTGACTGCTGCATTGAGAATAAATTAAGGGGTGGGGGCGGCACACAGAGAGAAGCACGGAGCTTAATTAGGAGGCTCTTCCAGCATGGTGATAGTGAAAAGGGTTTAAATCCTAGAAATCTCATTGTACCGGTCTGAACAGTACCCTAAAAATCCCTGCTTCCCATGGACCCTCAGAATGAGTCTTTACTCAGAAATAGGGTCTTGGTAGATAAGATTAGTTAAAATAAAGCCATAGTGGATTGAGGTGGGTACTGAAACCAATGAGAAGGCCACATGAAGACAGAGACACACAGGGAGAGGGCCCTGTGAAGATGGAGGCACACCAGGAGTTGCCGGCAATCACCAGAAGCAAGAAAGAGGAAAGGACGGATTTTTTCTCAGAGCTCTTTGACACAGCGTGGCCCTGCCATCACCTTGACTACAGACCGCGGTCCCCAAAATTGTGAGAAAATAAATTTCCATTGTTTTCTCCACCCAACTGGTGGTACATTGTTACAGCAGCTCTAGGAATCTAATATACTCATAAAGATAGAACCAAACTGAAACTGCTGACAGATCAAAGAGTGTAATTAGAGAAAGATACATAAAAATACACCAAAATTATAGGTTGATGCAACTGAATGAATGAGGTTTACAGACAATATTTGGAGTTCGGTTTTAGACATATTTCATTAAATATCCCTATACCTAATCCAGCCATACTATATCTATCTATCTATCTATATCTATATCTTTGCTATAGATATAGATAGATAGATAGATATTTTGATAGTTCATTTTTACTGTATTTTTCCTATTACCATTCACCCCCCATACCCTCTTCCACCTCTGCCCCCCACCAACAATCACCACACTGTTGTCTGTGTCCATGAGTCCTTTTTCTTTTTTGCTCACTCCCTTAGCAACCCCTCCCAGAACAGTCAGCCTGCTATCTATCTATCTGTGATCTATCTCTATTTTGTTTATTAGTTCGGTTTGTTCATTATATTCCGCATAAGTGAAATTGTATGGCATTGCATTTGTCTTTCTTTGACTGGCTTATTTCACTTAACATAATGTTCTTTAGGTCCAGCTATACAGTCGCAAACAGCAGAGTTCTTTTTCTTTTATAGCCAAGTGGTATTCCATCATGAAAATGTACCACAGATGTTTTTATCCACTCATCTACTGATGGACATATGGGCTGCTTCAAAATCTTGGCTATTGTAAATAATGCTGCAATGAACATAGGCATGCATATATTCTTTCAAATCAGTGTCTTGGGTTTCTTTCCAGGAGTGGAATCACTGGGTCATAAGGCAGTTTCATGTTTAATTTTTTGAGGTAACTCCATACTGCTTTCCATATTGGCTGTATTAATCCACATTAAATTAAAAGACAACCTACTGAATGGGAGAACATATTCACTGATACATCTGATAAGGACTTTAATATCTCAAATTTATAAACAACTTTTAAACTCAACACCAAAACAAATCCAACTAAAAAAATGGGCAAAGGACCTGAATCGCAACTGCTCCAAAGAGGACATGCAATGACCAATAGACATATGAAAATGTGCTCAACGTCACTTGAGAAATGCAAATTAAAGCCATAATGAGATATCACCACACACCTGTCAGAATGGCTGTCATCAATAAATCAACAAGCAACAGGTGCTGGTGATACATGAAGAAAGGAGAATTCTTCAGCCATACAATATTTAAACTACGGAATGCTAAAGGAGAATAAGTGGAAAGTAAATTATACTGCCACATGGGCCCCAGAGAAAAATAGACATCATTGATTTAATGCTTATTTAAATAATCTATTAAAGTGTGCTCTTAAATAGATTATTTAAATAAGCATTTAAATAATTAGGACTTAAATAATTATTAAGAAATAAATTGAGCACACAGTCATACACTAAATCATTCTGCTTTTATTTAGCATGTGGATCTGTTTCTCCTTGTCTGCTGCCAACAGAAGCCATATGGAGAACGGCACACTTAGAGCGCCGAGTCTAAGCATTAAGTAAGTCACCCATGGTGTTATGTCCTGAAACAAGAAGAATTTCACATACAAAACAGCATCATTGACCATATCTTAATGCAACACTAGGATTTTCTTCCTTTAAGATACCTCAGGGGATACATGCAATAAAATCGCCATGAAATATAGGCTTCTGATTAAAAATAATGGTGCATTTTATATTCCCCTTTGTCTTGAAATCCATCAAAAGCAACAAAAAGAATGAAAAAGAGTCAAACTACCATTTTTGAGAGATAAAAATTACTGCAACGCCACATCATGAACCAAAATGAATATTTGCCAAATAAAATTTGCACCCAAATTAGAAAGTATGCTGAGAGTTGATGCAAACTTCTTCAGACACTATGCATAAAGGAGATTTTTCTCAAACTGTCACATACTATCAAAATGGGAAATTTTATGACTCAGCTGTAGCAGAGATCTCAAGCAGTCAAGCCCCCCAATATACCAAAGTGAGGTGCTAGAAGGCTAATATGGAATTTGTAAAACATGTGGCTGAAAACAGAATTTGCCTCTGTTCACCCACCCTCTCCTCAGAGGAATGCATGACTTGAAATCAAAGCGAGAAGAAAAATGCTTCTGGGAAAAGGTGGTGGGCATTTACGGTTTGTCTCTCTCCAATCTTTACATTTACATCCTTACCCTCACTCTAGAGGGAGGGGAGGGGCCTGCTTCTCTCATCTTGAAAAAGAGGGGGATTTCAAGGTGATCACTCAGACAACAAACCTTGCACACACACCCCCACCCCCACCGCACCCCGCCCCCGGCCCCAGGTCTCAGGGAGTACAACAGCTGAGCTAGGCTGGTGACGTGAAAGATTGTGCAGCAAAGACAGATAGCTGCCCTGGGAACTGCCTGAAGTTTGCCAAGGTAAACGATGAATGAGTTTGAGACAGATTATTTATTTAAAACAAAGTTAAGAAACCGGGTTGTTTCTTAAAAGACAGCTCAAGGAAAAGTTGTAAGAACTCAAGGAAGGAATGATAAAGAACAGAAAATAAAAAGTAAGCTGGCAGAATTCTGGAAAGAAATAGAAGAGAAAAACAAAAAACTGTTTCAGGCCTGAAAACCATACAAGAAACAACTAGTAGGATAAATGTGGCAGAAAACAGTTAGTCATGTGGTTGGAAACAAAAGAAAATCATACAGAATAATATAAAAACTAAGAAAAGTGATTAGAAATAAGATTATAGATATTAAAGACAAAGAAATTCAAACATTGACTATGAAATTGACATCTAAAAATAATAAGAACAAATGATATAGATTCCATATATTATTGCAAAACTTTCTTAAAGTCTTAAACCTTTATAAAGTTAATGAATTTCAAGAAAAAAGAAAGGATCCCATGGGAATCCCTGTGGAAAACTCAAATTATCAAAAATAATTTTTAAATCACATTACCTTTTTATTTCTCTATAATTTTATTTAATGCCAAAATTGGTATTAAATTTGTAACAAAAATTTGTTACAAATTTTTGAAGTTAGATCCACAAATGTTAGTACTGAATCGTTGTCCTTTGAGTCAAATATGAAAGTATGTATAGACATTCTCAAATATGAGAGAAAACATATCATGAACTTCACTTGAAAAAAAAAAACTTGACATTTATCTATTCAACCAAGAATAAATCAATATTAAAAACAATCAGAAATGAAGATATTATCGTAAAAGCCCTGGCAGTTAACATAGAATTCATTTTTTGAATTTTGTAGAACTGAAGGAGTTATGAGGAAAGAACAGAATATATATGTAAAAACTGGGAATTTGAGAGAAAGATAGAATAAGTATAAGAACATTAATTTTCTCATATTTATAGTAGAAATGAAATTGATAGGCCTAAACTTAAAACGTATAATTAAAAATATATACTCTTATCTTGACTCTATGTTATTTTCATTATCTTTCTTTAAACTTGGAGAAATATTGTATAAACTAATAGTTCTTATGATGAAGAAATATTTTTGTACTATGTAGATCTTATTTTAGAAAATTATGCCTAATTACCTTACGATCTGTGTAAATGCATAAAAAAATAATACAGATAATGTCTATCAGATGTAGACAGTGATTTACTTCTGGGTGATAGAATTCGGATTTTTAACTTTCTTCTTTTATTTTTCTATATAATATGCATGTATAATTCTTGTGAAAATAATTAATTTATAAAAGATAATCTCATTATCCTGTATTCAAAACCCTTGGGACCAGATGTGTCTCAAAATTATAATTTTTCTAATTTTAAAGTAATAAGGTGCTTATGGAACACTTTCAAAACTAAAAATATTAATATTAAAATGTAAAAGTAAGGATATTCACACAAAGGGAAAAATTATGACTATAACTGACTTTTTAAATGTGAATTCAGTTCAGGTGTTATCAAATAATTTTTTGCAAATTGACAAAAATATTTTCCGTTTGAGTTCTTTCAATTGTAGTTTTGTGGATAAGGAAATACGAATTATTATACTAAATTTGAATGTCCACTAAATGTATACAATTTAATAGTCTATAATGTGTTTTTCTATAATATTCTATAATGTGTTATCCTAATGTGTTTGGGTTTGTACTCTAAAGATCATGCACAGTTCTTGTAATTCTTCTTTCCCAACATGTTTTTCAAGCTACACAGCAATCTCACACACCTTTCCTCATTCCCTCCTTCCTGGGTTTCATCATCAGAGGAAGGAAGCAAGGATGGTAGAGTTGGAAAAATACTAAATTGAGAATTGATAGATTCTATTTTAGCTCTGCTACCTGATAACTGTGTGACTTTGAACAAATCCATTTCCTCAGTGTGACTGTTTCCACACACCACCAAACACACAGCACATTTTAGACCTAATTAAAGTTGACTCTTGAGAAACATGGGGGTTAAGGACACTCTCTTGGTTTCAAGAACCCTGCAGAAACCAAAATCGGTGAATGCACGAGACCTTGATATAAAATAATGTAAATCAATACATACAGTTTGCCCTACGCATGCACTGACTCCCAATGCAGATCAAAATCAGTAGGAGTATTTATTGAAAAGAATTTGCATATAAGTAGACCCACATATGAACCCAGAGGTCTGTTCTGAATAGAAAAGAAGGGAGAGATTTGTTAAACAAGAACAACAGTGAGTGGAAATGGGAGGTAGTGACCAGGCTGCAGGGCTCAGGAGCTAACGGTTTTCCTAGGAGACTTAGATCCATTTCAGTATTAACATATGGGCTTTGTTAGCCTATTTCAAAACACGGTCTCTTTTCTTTGAAACGCATTGTCAGATCTTCTTATTTTTCAATCACTTTATTGTAAGGATATTCTAGGCCATCTAAAAATATATTCCATTTCTCCACATTAGATAACTGGACACAGGTATCAAACTAAATCAAGATTTAACCTGATGAAGTTCAGTTGGATTCTAAATTAAATCAACTCATCTATAAATAGGCATATCACCTAGTGAAGAAAACCAAGATAGAAATCTTCATTCTTCAATTATATGAATCATTCAAATCAGTTTAGAAATAATGAAAGCATGATTCTCCCTGCTAAAATTCCTGTATAATAGGTATGTAAGCATATTTGTCAGACTTGTGTTTGGGTAAAATAGTTTCATTCTGAACAGCTTTTGGCTATGAAAGCAATGAAGCTGTGATAAAAGATGTCTTAAAGACATAAAAGGCAATTGGATTGCTGAAGTTTCATCAGCCGAAGCTCTAGAAGACTATGTGGTGGAAATTTCCAACTTAACAAGATTTTAGTCTATTAATAAGCTGCAACAGAAAGTTGGGCAGTTTGTTTGCTGACTGACATGGAAAAACCTTTAAAAACACATGTCCCTTTGGCAGTTACTTTTCTCAAAGAGAAATTCTGTCATGGATGTCCAGTAAGATTGTATCCACCAACTGGGACTGCCTAGATAAGGGACCCAGGATTCAACGTGGCTTCATAGTCTCGGGCAAGAAAGGAAAATTAAATAAAAAGAAGCCAATGGCTTGTTTTCTCTAATTGGCAACCAAATTACCAAGAGGAGTTTTATCCTTAAAGTTCCTAAGTACTGCGAGTACTGGATTAGACCTAGAGCGGCTGTGTTTCTGGGCTTGTACTCAAACCAGTAGACTTCCTGTTTCTCAGTCCACAAAACGTGATGGCTCCAGTGATATCAGAGGCTCTAGGAAAACAGGTCTAGGGGCTTAGATTTGTAAACCTGGCCATGCCCACAGACCGTGCATTGAGTTCAATTGTCCCCACCTTTTCGGAATCTTACTGGGGACCAGCTCAAGCCTATGCCCCCAGAACATGCACATGCAAATACACACATGCATGGACACACACAGATTGCATTTTCCTTTCTGAGCAAATGAAATTCATGTTTCTTACAAATATAAGGTTACACTGGCACTTCCTCTAGCATACAGAGCATTATCTAGACACCAGCAACATGAAACCTGTCTGTCTTTTACTTAACTACTTGAAAAATTAGCTTTGTCTCCTATAAAATTAAATTCTTGTCTGAATATGTTTCAGGAATGTTGTAGTGTTTAGATATGAGTCTTAATGGGAGTGCTTAAAACCTTATACCAGCATTCCCAATGTGCCCCTTGGGAGATAAGCCCCTGAAAAGGTTAATAGATATTTTTTTAAAGCAAAATAAACAAATTGCCAGCTCAAATTAAGTTGGGAAAATTTTAGGTTTTTACTGCAGAACTTTCTAGAGCTGTAAATCCCTAACATGCAGTAAGAATTTCCAAGGGAGAGGTATAGTATTCAGTGCTGCCCAACCTACTTCACTTTGGCATTACATTTCAATAATCATCCCAAGGGATATTTTCCAAGATATACTAACTAGGGTTGTCTAACCCACGGCCCACAGCTGCATGCAACCCAGGATGGATATGAATGCGGCCCAACAAAAAATTGTAAATTTACTTAAAATCTTTTTTTGCTCATCAGTTTTTGTCAGTGTTTGTGTATTTAATGTGTGGCCCAAGACAGCTCTTTTTCTTCCAGCGTGACCCAGAGACACGTAAAGGTTGGACACCCCTGTAACCTTAAAATGCAGGTCATGTTACAGTGGATGTAAATAAGCTGAGCAGCCTAGGTGGACCCTTAATAGAATTAACCAGAAGGCATAATGACATTCATGTTTCTGCTTAAGAGTTATCTATATTCACTTTGAAAACTTAATGTTACAAATATTTTTTGTTCTGGAAAAAAGGTAAGCACCCTCATCACTTCTTCACAGCTTAGACAAGACACAAGTGGGCAGGAGACTGAGCGCACAGATCGGGCCAGCAAGGAGAGCAGGGCCGTGGCATTCCTGGGTTAATTGATACATGACTAGTGGGGGCCACTTGTAGAGTATGTTGGAAGATGCAAATCCCCTTACATGTAATATTGGGTGAGGAGAATTCTTATTCAAAAGTGGTATTAAAAAGTTGCAGTAGATTAAGCAGATGAGGGTTACTAGAACATGGCTGACTCAAGAAGAGAGATTCAACAAGATCAGAAAAGAGAAAAATCATTAAATACACATAGATTCTAAATTGAAAATTAGTTATCAGGACACATTCGTATTGTTTCATCATATAAATTATTTAAGTGAATTATATGCTACGATAAATTAAACAAATTTAATAGGGTAAATTCTCTTTTTAATAATTATCTCTTACATTGATTTCATAAAGCTCCAATTCCTTCAGATTTTATTATAGGTAAATATCTGAATCATATGGATTCATATCCAGACATTATAGGTCCCAAGTGGGCAACTGTCCTTAAAAGGTTAATTCTAACTTGGTGACACTCACTACAAATGGTATTACTATTATTATTTATTTGTACAAGTCCAGGTTTATAGCTTAGAAACATGAAAAAGCACTAATAGGCTGATCAATTGCTAAGAATGACTTCAGCATAATAATTACTAATATTTGAATCAGAAAAATTGATATTTTGAATGTAAAATATCATTATTGCACAGAATGTTCTAGACTTAATCTATGTATTTAATATAGAAAATAACAACTATCAGTATTGAATGACTATAACATTATCTATCCAAATGATAGAGTCAACATCTGAACTGAGATCTTTCACCCCAAAGTCTCACCCCCACCACACTGACTCAAGGGAAACTACTTTAATAAATGATTACAGGAAGGTTGCAGGACACATGGTTAATATACAAAGGTCAATTTTTATGTACCAGTAATGAATAGTGGAATTTGAAATTAAAATACAATACCATTTTACATTAGCATCCACAGTTGAACTACTTAGGTATAAATCTTAAAATATGTACAAGATCAATATAGGAAAACTATAATATTTTATTCTGATGAATAAAATCAAAACAAACCTAAATAAATGGAGGTATATTCCATGTTTATGGATAAGAAGACTCAATATTATCGAAATGTCAGTTCTTCCCAACTTGACCTATACAGTAAATACAATCTCAGTCAAAATCCCAGTATGGTATATTGTGGACATAGAATAATTCTAAAGTTTATATGGAGAGGCAAAAAATCCAGAGTAGCCAACACAACATCGAAGGAGAAGAATAAAGTTGGAAGACCTACATTACCTGCCTTCAAGACTACAGTAATCAAGATCGTGGTATTGGTAACTTAGTAGACTAATAGATCAGTGGAATAAAGGAGAGAGTCCAGAAATAGATGTACAGAAATGTAGTCAACTGATCATTGATAAAGGAGCAAAATCAATACAGGGAAACAAAGATAGCATTTTCAACAAATAGTGCTGAAACAACTGGACATCTACATGCAAAAAAAATTATTCTGGACATAGGCCCTTCACAAAATTAACATAAAATATATCAATTACCTAAATAAAAAATGTAAAACTATAAAACTCCTAGAAGTTAACATAGGATAAAACCTAGATTATCTTGGTTATGGTGATGATTTTTAGATGGGCATGATCTATGCGAAAAATAATGGATAAGCTAGACTTCATTAAAATTAAAACTTCCACTCCGTGAAAGACAATGCCACAGAATGAGGATTCAAGGCACAGATTGGGAGAAATGTTTGTGAAAAACATTTCTGATAAAGGACTGTTATCCAAAATATACAAAGAATTCTTAAAACTCAATAATAAGAAAATAAAAACCCCATGACAAAACAGACCAAAGACCTTAATAAACACCTCACCAAAAAAAAGATATATAGATGGCAAATAAGCATATGAAAAGGTGTTCTACATGAAAAGGTATCAAAGAAATGCAAATTAAAACAACAGTGAAATACTAATACACACCTGTGCTCAAAATTCAGAACACTGACAACACCAAATGATGACGAGGATATAGAGCAGCAAGAATCATCTTTCATTGCTGATCAGAAAGCAAAGTGCTGATGTAGCCACTTTGGAAGAGTCTGGAGTTTCTTACAAAACTAAACATACTGTTACCACACAGTCTAGCAGTCACACCCCTTGCTATTTACCCAAAGGAGTTAAAAACTATGTTCACACAAAAACCTGCACACAGATGTTCATAGCAGCTTTATTCATAATCGCCAAAACTTGGAATTAACCGAAATACCCTTCAGTGGGTAAATGGGTAAATAAACTGTGATACATTCAGACAATGGAATATTATTTAGCACTAAAAATAAATGAGAAACTGAGTCATGAAAAAGGCAGGGAAGAGACTTAAATGCATGTTATTAATTTTATAAAGCTAATCTGAAAATAGGATATATTGTATGATTCCAATCATATGACATTCTAAAAAAAGGCAAAATTCTGGAGACAATAAAGAAATCAATGGTTGCAAGGGCTTGGAAGCTGTGAAAAGGATGAATAGGCAGAGCACAGAGGATTTTTAGAGCAGTGAAGATACTCTGTATGATACTATAATGATACATACATGTCTGTATATTTGTCCAAATCCATAGAATATACACCAAAAGTGAACCCTAAAATAAAATATCAACAATGGGAGATCATGAAGTGTCAATGCAGATTCGGCATTTGTAACAGACATAGTTGCTCCAGTTGTGGATGTTAACAGGAGGGCTTTGCATGTAGAGGAAGCGGGTATGTGGGCATGCTCCGTACCTTCCTCTCGATTTTCCTATGAACTTAGAACTGCTCTAAAAATAATAAACTCATAATAAATAAATGAAGTTGGGAGAAAAATTAAAATGTTTTAGTCCAAATGTTTGAAGGTGGTTTGTAAGAAATTTTACACTTTCTTTGAAATTATCTTATCACTGTTAGAAAACAGTCCTTACCTGAATCATGTTATAAGGTTGATCCCAAACAGTAATTCCTATTTGCTTAAGAATTCTAATGGGAGGTTGGAAAGCATCAATTGTTAACCACTTGGTTATCTTTGTGTTTGGAAGAAAAGTGAATTGGCCTTTATCTAATTGATTTGAAGAACCTTCTTAATGGGTAATACTATCAAAACAGTTATTGTGGCTCTGCAAATAACTATAATAAAACTTAACTTATAACAATCATAATATTCATTTTGCTCAAGAATCTACAGCCCAGACAGAGCCCAGTGAGCACAATTCACTTCTGCCCAACATGGGGTGGGGCCAGGGGAGTTCAATGGTTAGTGAAAGACTTGTTTACTCATATGTCTGGTAATTGATGCTCTCACTTGGCTGGGACCTCTCTTCCTTTGTGTGTGGTCCTCTTTGTGTGGTTTCTCCACATGGGCTACTCTGGTCTTCCTCACAGCAAAGTGACTGCTGTATTGAGCAAAGTAAAAACTGCATTGCTATTATGACCTATGCTAACAAGCCAAATGGTATCATTTTGGTAATAGTGTTTTATTGGTCAGAACAGTCATAAGGTTCCACCCAAATTCAAGGAAGAGAGATACAGTTTCAGCTCTCAAAGGCAGGAAAAGAACATATGTATATCCGTACAACTATCTTTAGAAAATACAACCTACTACAACTTTCCTAGAAGCCAAATCTCTTCCTAAGATTTCTTATTTTTCTCTCTGGAGAAATATAAAGAAAAGCCATGATAAATAACAAAGAATGGAGCTGAAATACGAGGTCTGTCCATAAAGTATCTAGCCTTGCAATGTGTAAAAAGAGACATTTATTGAAGAAGAGACAAGAAACATTGTACATGTACAAGACAATGATGCCTCAGTCACCTTCACAGTAGGCACCTTGGGATCTCACACAGTTCTCTCAATCACCATCATCTGTCTTGTCTTAATCTCCTGATTCTCATCAATGCTCTGAAATCTCTTCCCCTTCAAAGGTGTTTTAGTCTTGGGGAAAGTCCAACATTGCAGGGTGCCAAATCTGGAGCTGTGTCATGTGGGTGATTTGATGTTTCACCCAAAAACTTTGCATGAAACGTGATGCCTGAGCGGGCTCATTGTTGTGATGAAGCTGCCAATCACCAGTTGCCACGCTGCAGTCTTCTGAATCATCCAAATAGTTTCTGTGGAGGAATGTCCAAGTTTAATGAAAAATTTGATGCAGATATGTTGCTCTACTCAGTCATTTTGAATGTGATGGCCACACAGCACATATGCTCACTCAACGGCTTCTACCATGCCCATTGAGTTGTACAGTGAAGTCACCATTGTTCACACGTGTGCTTTCCAGCCCACTCTCCTTGGCTGCCAGGTTACATTGATGTCGCACAAACCACTCTCATTATATTAACAATAATTGGACATTTTCCACGGAGACCTCATATGTTGTCTGATATGGCACGAGGCTTTCTTTTTTTTTAAATTACTTTATTGTTGTTCGATTACAGTTGTCTGCATCCTCTCCCCTCCCCTCCCCCTCCAAACCCACCTCCCTCCCCTGCCTACCACCCTCCCCCTTGGTTCTGTCCCTGTGTCCTCTATAGTGGTTCCTGAAAACCCTTCTCCTTATACTCCCCTCCCCCATCCCCTCTGGCTATTGTTAGATTGTTCTTAATTTCAATGTCTCTGGTTATGTTTTTCTTGCTTTTTTCTTTTGTTGATTATGTTCCAGTTAAAGGTGAGATCATATGGTATTTGTTCCTCACTACCTGGCTTACTTCACTTAGCATAATGCTCTCCAGTTCCATCCATGATCTCACAAAGGGTAGGAGCTCTTTCTTTCTCTCTGCTGCATAGAATTCCATTGTGTAAATGTACCATAGTTTCTTGATCCACTCATTTATTGATGGGCACCTAGGTTGTTTCCAGCACTTGGCTATTGTAAATTGTGCTGCTATGAACATTGGAGTGCACAGGTTCTTTTGAATTGGTGTTTCAAGGCTCTTGGGGTATAATCCCAGCAGTGGAATTGTGGGGTCAAAAGGAAGTTCTATTTTTAGTTTTCTGAGGAAGTTCCATACTGTTTTCCACAATGGCTGTACTAGTCTGCATTCCCACCAACAGTGCAGTAGGGTTCCCTTTTCTCCACATCCCCTCCAACAGTTATCTGTTGCTTTGTTGATGATGGCCATTCTAACTGGTGTGAAGTGGTATCTCATTGTGGTTTTAATTTGCATCTCTCTGATAGCTAATGGTGTTGAGCATCTTCTCACATGTCTTTGGGCCCTCTCTATGTCCTCCTTGGAGAAGTGTCTGTTCAAATCTTTTGCCCATTTTTTAATTGGGTTTTTTGTCTTCCTGGAGTGGAGATGTATGAGTTCTTTATATGCTTTGGAGATCAAACCCTTGTCTGAGGTATCATTGGCAAATATGTTTTCCCATATGGTTGGTTCCCTTTTTATTTTAATACTGTTTTCTTTAGCCCTGCAGAAGCTTTTTATTTTGATGAAGTCCCATTTGTTTATTCTTTCCTTTATGTCCCTTGCTCTAGGGGACATATCAGTGAAGATGTTGCTGTGTGGAATGTCTGAGATTTTCCTACCGATGTTTTCCTCTAGGACTTTTACGATGTCACAACTTATATTTAAGTCTTTTATCCACCTTGAATTTATTTTTTTGTATGGTGTAAGTTGGTGCTTGAGTTTCATTTTTTTTTGCATGTAGCTGTCCAGATTTCCCAACACCATTTGTTGAAGAGGCTATTTTTATTCAATTTTATGCTTCTGCCCCCTTTGTCAAAGATTAATTGCCCGCAGAGACTTGGGCTTATTTCTGGGCTCTTTATTCTGTTCCATTGGTATATCTGTCTGTTTTTATGCCAGTACCAGGCTGCTTTGATTACAGTGGCCTTGTAATACAGTTTGATATCAGGTATTGTGATCCCTCCATCTTTGCTTTTCTTTCTAAAAATTGCAGCTGATATTTGGGGTCATTTATGGTTCCATATAAATTTTTGAAGTGTTTGTTCTATATCTGTGAAATATGCCATTGGTACTTTGATAGGGATTGCATTGAATCTATAAATTGCTTTGGGTAGTATGGACATTTGGATGATGTTGATTCTTCCAATCAATGAGCATGGTATATGTTTCCATTTGTTTGTATCTTCCATGATTTCTTCAGTGTTGTATAGTTTTCTGAGTACAGGTCTTTTACCTCCTTGGTTAGGTTTACTCCAAGGTATTTTATTTTTCTTGTTGCTATATCAAATGGGATTTTTTCCCTGATTTCTGCTTCTGATGTTTCATTGTTGGAATACAAAAATGCCTTTGATTTCTGGATATTGACTTTGTTTTGCCAAATTCATTTATTAGGTTGAGTAGTTTTTTGGCAGAATCTATAGGATTTTCTATGTACACTATCATGTCATCTGCAAACGACAGTTTTTTTCCTCCTTTCCAATTTGGATGGCATTCATTTCCTTTTCTTGTCTGATTGTTGTGGCTAAAACTTCCAATACTATGTTGAATAGAAGTGGTGATAATGGACATCCTTGTCTTGTTCCTGATCTTAGTGGGAAAGATTTTCGTTTTTTCCCATTGAGTATAATGTTGGCTGTAGGTTTCTCATACATGGCCTTTATTATGTTGAGGAATGCTCCCTCTGTTCCCACTTTGCTGAGTGTTTTTATCATAAATGGGTGCTGTACCTTATCAAATGCTTTTTCTGCATCCATTGATATGATCATGTGATTTTTGTCTTTGCTTTTGTTTATGTGATGTATTTTTTATTGATTTATGAATATTGTACCATCCTTGCATCCCTGGGATGAATCCCACTTGGTCATGGTGTATGATCTTTTTAATGTCTTGCTGGATGTGATTTGCCAATATTTTGATGAGGATTTTAGCGTCTATGTTCATCAGAGATATCGGCCTGAAGTTTTCTTTTTTTGTTGTGTCTTTATCTGGTTTTGGGATTAGGATGATGCTGGCTTCATAAAAAAGAGTTTGGGAGTCTTCCATCATTTTGGATTTTTTGGAATAGTCTGTGAAGGATAGGGGTTAGCTCTTTCTTAAATGCCTTGTAGAATTCTCCTGTGAAATCTTCTGGTCCAGGGCTTTTGTGTGTTGGGAGTTTTTTGATTACTGCTTCAATGTCGTCTGCTGCTATTGGTCAGTTCAGGTTTTCTGCTTCTTCTTCACTGAGTTTTGGAAGGTTATATTTTTGTAGAAATTTGTCCATTTTACCTAGATCTTCATATTTCTTGGCATACAGTTCTTCGTAGTAGTGTCTTACAATCCTTTGTATTTCTGTGGCATCAGTTGTAATATCTCCTCTTTCATTTCTGATTGAGTTTATTTGGGTCCTGTTTCTTTTTTTCTTGATGAGCCTGCTTAAAGGCTTGTCGATTTTGTTTATCTTTTCAAAGAACCAGCTCCTGGATTCATTGATCCTTAGAATTGTGCTTTTAGTCTCTATGTGATTTAATTCTGCTCTGATCTTGGTTATTTCCTTCCTTCTACTTGCTCTGGGCTGTCTTTGTTGTTCCTCGAGTGGCACATGGCTTTCTATTGATACAGTCTTATTTCAAATATTCAGTTATTTAGAAATAGATAAATACCTTACTAGTTAAAAATTCTAATTTGAGGTAGTATAAGAAGACAGTTGCTTAAGTATGTAAGGGAAGAAATGTTTGAAACTCAAATTAGCTCATTAGTGTCAGTTAATAAAGCATATTAGTATAACCTTCCTAAGTCTTAGCTCTAGTTATTCATGCAAGGCAATAGTCTAACACTCACTCTCAGTTTTATAACAACAAAAAATGAAATAAGTTAGTTTATGCTTAAAACATAAAGTTTAAAAATTAAAAAGTTCCCTGATGACACAATCAGGCTATCCTAACACTTTAAAAGAGGGGAAATAGAATGACTGTGCTATTAATTAATTTAGTATAATGTGGAATGATTTAGAATGGAAAAGAGAAAAGATAACAGAGAAACTGTAATGCTCCAATATATTCCTCCCTTCAGTATTCATATAAGTATGCTACTTATATGCAAGTTATTACTTCACATCATACATATATATGTGTGTAATATATTATGTATATTATATATGCCATATATTACATATGTAATAATGACATGTGTCATATATATAACTTGCATTGTTATCTTGCTTTCACAATAGATCTGTATTCTCTCTTGGCTTCTAACCCACTGTGCTGTGGATATTGGATGCATGCTGTAAAATTTAATGACAATGAAGTGCGGTAATTAATTTGTACATTGTTTACTTTATGACATATCTGAATAGTTACTTTTGGTTTGAAGGACTTTTTTTGGACAGAGCAATGAGGTTCTATTTATGGGGCTTTGCTCCTCTTACAACTGCAAGAGTGCCTTAGGTGGTCGATGCTTGAGGAGAGGAAAGAGTGCTCACTTTGTTTTATTGCTCACAGTTACTTCAAATTATTCTCACAGGCATCTGCTTCAATTAACATCCAATCTATTATTTGTCTACTTTTGTTTTCAAGGATGAACATCTTTATGGCATAATTGTGTTGTTTTCTTCCATAAACAAAGCATTTTGCTAAATTACCTTTGACAAAAGCCACTTCTAGATAGATAGATAAGTATTATGTTTTAAGATAAAAGCCAGAAAGACATGATGCTGAGTCTTATGAAAAGGAAAAAGGTCCATAATGCCCTGAATGTTTTCCACAGACTACCCAAAGGTTATTGAAAGGAACTCTAGCTTTCAATCCATGAACTTGATTTAAACATGCCTTGTGACCCGAGTAATATTAATAAGCCACTTATCTCTGAAAATCATTCTGTTTACATAAAAAAAAATGTAAATAATAGTCCCTATCTGGTAGGACTGTCCCAGGGATTAAGTGGAATAACATGAAAAAATGTCTGGTACTGAGTAAACAATCAATAAATTCTATTTTATCATCAATCTCCAAATTAGTTGTTATATTTTTCTGTTTCTGATTTTGTAACCATTTTTGTTTTGATTTTAATATGATAGGTGAAGATTTTCAAATTACACACATTCACACACACATGCACACACACCTTTATCTTTTTAAAGGGAACTTTCCTGACTTCTGGTCAAGATGGTTGAACAGGTAAATGCTGTGATTGTCTCCTCCTACAACCACATCAACTACAGAACAACCATCACTGAGAATTGCCTGAAGTCTTGCTGAATAGAAGTCCTATAACTAAGGATATAAAGAAGAAGCCATGTCAAGATTGGTAGGATGGCAGAGATGCAGGCTGGCCTCACAACTGTGTGTGGTGGATAAAAATCTGGAGGGATATCTTGGCTTCAGAGGTCCCCCGTGAGGAGCACAGGGTCCCAGCTCAACACCAGGACCCCCAGCTCAGTGTTTCAGTGTCAAGAAGAGAAGTCCCCATAATTTATGGCTGTAAAACCAGCAGGGAATGTGGCTAAAGGAATCTCATTTGGATGAGAAGAAGCATCTACTGGAATCCCAGGTCGTTCTCTTAAAGGGCCCATGAATAGACTTATTAACTCTGAGCTCTAGCTCTGAGCAGTAGCTTGAAAAGCAACAGGGACATACAAGGAAGAACTGAATTGTCTGGTTTTGGAGTGAGTGATGGAGGGACAACTTTCACCCAGACAAAAGTATTGGAAGAAACCACTGTCCATTTTTTGAGCCCTTCTTGCACCCAGCTGGCAGGCACAAGGGAGCACCAAATCTGAGTCTTCATCAACCTGGTTAACACTATTTGCTTCAACCTGGTGACTCCCTGAGACCTGGCTCCACCCACTTTATGGGCCCACTCAAGCCACTCCAAGTAGCTTTTCCACACAAACATTCTTTCTTAGCTCATGTGGGGACTTTTGTAAAATCCCTCAAAGGTTCACAAACTCCAACAAGAAACATCTGGGCTTAGCATGCCCAGTACCTCTTGTTAAGCAGCCCCAGCCTGGCACTAGTGGTGGCCAGCCTCAGTTCATATCTTAGCCTCTCCCAGGCACCTCCAAGTGTACAGCACAAGCTGCAACAATCTGCAGATTACTTTGTAGCTCATACCAAGTGACACAAATAGGGTCTAACCTTGACCTGCTCACAGATTACCAGAGCACCTCATAAGATCTCAGAAAGAAAATACCTGAGGACCAAATTCAGACCACACCAAGGCATTATCCAACCACCTCCACTAACAACACCTCCAAAGGGCAGACTTGGCAGGCACTAGAGCCCCATGAAAGTGAATCCTACTCCATAGAGTCATCTCTGGCACAGCAGCCCCTCCACTGAGGACCAATCCTTTCTACTGGCATACCAATGTCAATCAAGGCTCAATTACAATAGGAGGGAACACACAACTGACACAAGGCACACAAAGACATGGAGCCCCCAGTTCAGGTGATCAAGGAGACTGAACCACTAGGTCCCACAGGACACCTACATAAGGCCACTCTACCAAGGCCATTAGACATAGCAGCTCTACCTAATACATAGAAACAAACACGAGGAGGCAGCCAAAATGAGGAGAAAAAGATACATGTTCAAAATGAAAGAACAGAACAAAACTCCAGAAAAAAGAACTAAAAATGGAGACAAGCAGTCTAATAAATGCAGAGTTTAAAACACTGGTCATAAGGATACTCAATTAACTTAGAAGAATAGATTATCTCAGTGAGAACTTCAACTAAGTGATAGGAAACATAAAAATGGAGATAAAAACATAAAAAAAGTCAGAAATGAATAACATCAGAAATGAAAATTATAATATCTGAAGTGAAGAATACACTAAAAGAAATTGAGGCAGAAGACAGAATAGAAATGAGGAAGTCCTGAGACACTGCAGCTGTCATCAGTCAGCATCCTGATTTCCAGGAATCACCTCGTGACACCTGGTAAGGAACCATGCTTGTGCACCAGAGCTTCAGTTGCACCTTTGCCTCATTATCCTAAATTAGTATTGTGGTATCCTTCCCTGTGGGAAATCAGGGAGAATTATGGGACCCAATAAAGCCTGCACCCTTTTGGTGGAAGGCGGCCATTCTCTGGTCAGATATTTTGGGCTTAATAAATCTTGCTTGCTTTGCTTCTTCACTTATCTTTGTTTGTGTAGTCTGTTGAATTCTTTGTTCATGACCACCAAGAGCCTGGACCCTGTCTCCATCTGCAACAGAATCAACAGCAGGATAGATAAAGCAAAGGATCAAATCAACAATTTTGAAGACACAGTAGCAGAAAACACCCAAACAGAACAGCAAGAGGAAAAAAAGAATTTAAAAAAATGTCTGTCTCACAGCCTTTCAAGGCCGGGCAGGTTCACACGGGATTTGGGCAGATGGAAGAAAATTTGTGGAGCTGTGGAGATGTCTGACATGCCTTTATTGTGGGGTAGTGTGATCCAAACCCTAAAAGCCACATGTCATACTGCAGAAAGTCCCAACTCCCTTATATACTTTTTTTATATGCACAAAAAGCTGGCAGGGTGCTAAGATATTATATAACAAAGTATGATTCTGTGCATGCGGGCCTATATTCAAAGTTATGTGAACACTGCTTATCATAGTTGCCCAGACATCCAGGTGAATCCTGACTGACTCCACTTTCCCTACAATGAGGATAGTTTAAGGGGCCTTTGGAACACCACCAAGCATACCAACATTTGCATCATGGGGGTACAAGAAGTGAAAACCTATTAGAACTAATAATGAAAAACTACGCTAACTTGGCAAAGGAAATAGACATACAAATCCAGGAAGTTCCAAACAAGATGAACCTAAAGAGGCCCACACCAAGACACATAGTAGTTAAAATGCCAAAGGTAAAGACAAAGAGAGAATCTTAAAAGCAGCAAGAGAAAAACAGTTAATTACCTAAAAGAAAGCTCTCATAAGACTGTCTCAGCAGATTTCTCAGCTGAAACTTTGCAGGCCAGAAGGGATTGGCATGAAATATTCAAAGGGATTAAAAGCAAGGACCTACAATCAAGATTACTCTACCCAGAAAAGCTATTATTTAGAATTGAATGCAGATAAAGAGCTTCCCAGATAAGAAAAAGCTAAAGGAGTTCATCATCACCAAACCAGCATTGTAAGAAATTTGAAAGGGACTATTTTAAGAAAAACTAAATGAAAAATATGAACAATAAAATGGCAACAACTACACACCTACCAGTAATTAATTTAAATATAAATGAATTAAATGTTCCAATTAAAAGATATAGTGTGACTGAATGGATAAGAAAACAAAACCCACGCAGATGCCCTCTACAAAAGATCCACTTCAGATTGAAAGACACAAACAGACTGAAAGTAAAAGGATGAAAAAAGATATTTCATGCATATGGAAATGGAAAAAAGGTTAGTGTATCTAATTATATCAGACAAAATAGACATTAAAACAATAGCTATAACAAGAAACAAGGAAGGATCCAACAAATCCACTTCTGGGTATTTATCTGAAGAAACCCAAACACTACTTCGAGAAGACATTTGCACTGCTATATTCATTACAGCATTATTTACAATAGCCCAGATATGGAAGCAACCTGAGTGTCCATCAATAGATGAATGGACAAAGAATATGTGAAATGTAAATAAACCATAGTATATATCATATTATACATATTATATTATGTATGTATAATACATACATATTATATATGATGAAATATTACTCAGCCATAAAAAAAGAATGAAATTTGGCTGGCTGCACCAGTATGGATGCACTTAGAAGGTACTGTGGTGAGTGAAATAAGTCAGACAGAGAAGGACAAATACCATGTGATTTCACTTACATGTGGAATCTAAAAATAAAGAAACAAATAAAACAGAAACAAACTCAGAGATATAGAGAACATTCTGATGGTTACCAGATGGGAGGGGGATTGGGAGATGGGAGAAAAAAAGGGAATGAATTAAAATGGGCAAATTGCCAGTTATAAAAACAGTCATGGGGATATATGGTACTGCATAGGGAATATAGTCAATAATATCGTAATAACTACATATGCTGTCAGATGGGTATTAGACTGGTCAGGGTGATCATTCATGAATTATATAAATGTCTAATCACTGTTATACATCTGAAACTAATATTATATGTTAACTACAATTGAGAAATAAAGCTTATTTTAAAATAATAAAGAGAATTTTTACCTTCCTTTCTTTTTTCCTTCCTTTATTTCTTCTTCTTTGCAGATATCTCAGTATGTGCAATATGCCAAGCACCTGTATCAGAGTCCAGTTAGCCAGAAAAAAGCATCAGGTGCCTACTTTGATGATGATTTTCCCTCTATAATGATGAAAGAGCATTTGAACAAATAAGCAGGTACAGCTATAGTTAAAGATGAGAAAGAAAGGAGTTGAAAGTACTAGAAGGGACCATCGACAGGATGGTAAGAGAGGGCCTTTATGAACTTCTGGCCAAGATGGAGGCATAGGTAGACACACTGTGCCTCCTCACACAACTGAAAGAAGGACAACAACAAATTTAAAAACAAAAAACAACCAGAACTGGCAGAAAATCGAACTGTATGGAAGTCTGACAACCAAGGATTTAAAGAAGAAAAATTCATCCAGACCAATAGGAAGGGTGGAGACCAGCAGCCGCATGGAGAGGACTTGTGGCAACGCGGTGGCTGGAGGACTAGGGTGGGCAAGGTGGCGGCTGGTGGACCCAGAGAGGCGGTGGATTATTGACTGGACAGTCCCACATTCAAGTGCAGATAAAACAGGAGGAACAACTGGGGAGTGAGACAGACCATACAACCCAGAGTTCCACCTCTGGGAAATACAGCCTCAAACCTCTAATTGAAAACACCTGTGAAGGTTGAGGCAGCAGCAGGAGAAACTTCCAGACCTACAGGAGAGTTCATTGGAGAGACCAACAGGGTCCTAGAACGTACACAAGCCCGCCCACCCAGGAATCAGCACCAAAAGGGCCCAATTTCCTTGTGGGTAGCAGAGAAAGTGACTGAAAACTGGCAGAGAATGGAGCAAGCGGCATTGTTCCCTCTCGGACCCATCCCCCACATACAGCCTCACAATGCACAATGTGGGTTGCCCCTCCCCCCCAGTGAACACCTAAGGCCTGCCCCTTATACGCAACAGATGCACCTAAACAAACAAAAAAAAATGGCCCAAATGAAAGAACAGATCAAAGCTCCAGAAAAAATACAACTAAGCAATGAAGGGATAAACAAACTATCAGATGCAAAGCTCAAAACACTGGTAATCAGGATGCTCACAGAATTGGTTGAATGTAGTCACCAATTAGATGAAAAAATGAAGGCTATGCTAAGTGAAATAAAGTAAAATGTACAGGGAACCAATAGTGATGGGAAGGAAACTGGGACTCAAATCAACAGTGTGGAACAGAAGCATGAAAGAAACATTCAACTAGAACAGAATGAAGAAACAAGAATTCAAAAAAATGAGGAGAGGCTTAGGAACCTCCAGATATCTTTAAACATTCCAACATCCAAATCATAGGGGTACCAGAAGGAGAAGAGGAACAGCAAGAAATTGAAAACTTATTTGAACAAATAATGAAGGAGAACTTCCCCAATCTGGCAAAGGAAGTAGACTTCCAGGAAGTCCAGGAACCTCAGAGTCCCAAAGAAGTTGGACTCAAGGAGGAACACACCAAGGCACATCATAATTATATTACCCAAGATTAAAGAGAAGGAGAGAATCTTAAAAGCAGCAAGAGAAAAGGAGACAGTTACCTACAAAGGAATGCCCACAAGATTGTCAGCTGATTTCCCAAAAGAAATCTTGCAGGCAAGAAGGGGCTGGAAAAAAGTATTCAAACTCATGGAAGGCAAGGACCTACATCCAAGATTACTCTATCCAGCAAAGCTATCATTTAGAATGGAAGGGCAGATAAAGTGCTTCCCAGACAAGGTCAAGTTAAAGGAGTTCATCATCACCCAGCCCTTATTATATGAAATGTTAAAGGGACTTATCTAAGAAAAAGAAGATAAAAATATGAACAGTAAAATGACAACAAACTCACAGTTATTAACAACCACACCTAAAACAAAAGCAGAAACAAACTAAGCAAACAAGTAGAACAGGAATAGAATCACAGAAATGATTCTGCACACTCCCTCACATAGAGGGTTATCAACGGGGGAGTGGGAGGGGGTGAGAGGGGGAAAAGGTGCAGAGAATAAGTAGCGTAAATGGTAGGTAGAAAATAGACAGGGGGAGGTTAAGAATGGTATAGGAAATGTAGAAGCCAAAGAACTTATATGTATGACCCATGGACACGAACTAAAGAGGGGAAATGTGGGTGGGAGGGGGTGTGCAGGGTGGAAGGGAATAAAGGGGGAAAAGTGGGGCAATTGTAATAGCATAATCAATAAAATATATTTTTAAAAAGGCCTTTATGAATAGGTAATAATTGAACAGAACTAAAGAACAGTGTACTAAGTAATTGCCATCTTCCCCACCCACCCCCACACACACATCCTCTCAATCATTCTCTGACTTTCTCAACCCTGCTTGTGCCAAGGAAGGCTAGATCCCTGAGGGCAGCTTCAAGTTTGCTCCCTGTCCTCCAGCTTCCCATTGAGTTCTGCCAAGGTAAGGTTGAGGGGCAAAAGTATAGAGACATCAGTGTTTCCCCTTGCCCTCTCTCCATGCTCTGATGTCACATCTATGGCAATAGCTGCATCCTTTGAAACCACAACTCCCACTAGAAAACTCCTTCTTCATGGGACTAGCTTACCTTCAGCTCAAATAAAGGCACAGCCTCCTCACAGCTTCTCAGCGTTGCTAGTCTCTGGGTGCCTCACACTCAGTGCTTGTCTCTCACCTCTAAAGTCTCTTCAGGTGGACTATTTGGTGTGAATTCTGTTTCTAGCCTGCAAACTGACTTTTACAAAAGGAGTTGGCCGTGTGAAATGCTTGGAAGGAGCAATGCAGGGAGAGGAGCAGCACCTGTGAAGCTTCCAGTATGGTCAAGAGCTTGCACAATGGAGGAAATAGGAGAGCTGCGTGGTTGAAGTCCTGGGAGTGAGGAGGAAGTGGGGTGAGATGATGTTGTAGAGGTGACAGAGGCCAAAGCATAAGGGCCTTGAGCCCATCTAAGAAGTTTGAATTTTATTTATGAGTAAATTTACCACATCTCCCATTTAAAAACAAGTTACTTGCTAATTCACAGAGTTCTCTCTTTAACCACCAGGACACAGGCCAGGAATGGGTTAGAAACAACTATGTCTCTCAATAGAAGAATTAGCTTTATTTTTATTTCATTTGTTTTACTTAAAATTTTTTTTTACTGTTGTTCAATTATAGTTGTCCCCATTTTCCCACCTTTACTCTTCCCTGCCCTACTCATCCCCCACTTCCCACATTCAATCCTCCCCCACCCATTGTCTTTGTCCATGGGACCCTTTATAAATGTGCCTTGACTTGACCCTTCCCCTTGTTTCCCTCATTATCCCCCTCTCCCCTCCCCTCTGGTCACTGTCAGTTTGTTCTTTATTTTCATGTCTCTGGTTCTATTTTGCCCACTTGTTTGTTTTGTTGATTAGGTTCCACTTATACGTGAGATCATATTGTGTTTGTCTTTCACCACCTGGCTTATTTCATTTAGCATAATACTCTCCAGTTCCATCCATGCTGTCACAAAGGGTAGGAGTTCCTTCATTCTTTCTGCTATGTAGTATTCCATTGTGCCACAGTTTTTTTGATACACTCATTTACTGATGGGCACCTAGGCTGTTTCTAACACTTGGCTATTATAAATAACACTGATATGAACATTGGGGTGCATGGGTTACACCATACACAAAGATAAACTCAAGATGGACAAAAGACTTAAGTATAAGTCATGACACCATACAAGTCCTAGAGGAGAAGACAGGCAGAAAAATTTCAGATATCCCATGCAGCAATATTTTCACAGATATATCCCCTAGAGAAAGGGATATAAAGGAAAAAATAAACAAATGGGACTACATCAAATTAAAAAGCTTCTGCATAGCTAAAGAAAACATCAGCAAAAGGAAAAGGGAAACCAATCATATGGGAAAATATATTTGCCAGTGATACCCCACACAAGGGTTTGATCTCCAAAATATATAAAGAACTCACACAACTCCACCAGGAAGACAATCAATCCAATTTAAAAATGGGCAAATGACCTGAATAGACACTTCTCCAAGAAGGACATACAGAGGGCTCATAGGTATATGAAAGGATGCTCAGCATCACTAGCAATCAGAGAGATGCAAATTAAAATCACAATGAGATACCACTTCACACCGGTCAGAATGGCCATCACAAACAAAGTAACAAACAAGTGCTAGTGAGATTGTGGAGAAAAGGGAACCCTAGTATACCATTGGTGGGAATGCAGACTGGTACAGCCACTGTGGAGAACAGTATGGGATTTCCTCAAAAAACTAAAAATGGGACTATCTTTTGACCCAGCAATTCCACTGCTGAGAATATACCCTAAGAATCCTGAAACACCAATTCAAAAAAAACTATTTTTATTTTATTTTAATGTTGTTTTGTTAACATTGTTAACATGTTTCATGTTATTCTTGTCATGAAAGACTTAGTTTAGAATACCTAGAATAAAATGTAGTTTGTACTATGAAATATACCTCAGTGTCTTGAAATCTTCAGTTTTATTTTTGCCATATAGTATTTTACAAAGATAAAGGATTATTATCATTCTTTGATAACATTAAAGCATATATTTTTATCAGTGGATCAGATACATTCATTCCTTTATTGTTAAGCACATTCAATTTATTTCAAGCCTACTTCATTCTAAAACACTGATCCTGTTTATCCTTTTGTTCCTTTGTTTGACATCAAAACATTATCTAAACTACAACAGTATGAAGCCAGAGAAAGGAGGGAAGCCCTACAGTGGTCTGTGTTGGTCTTTTCTTTTTGTTTTTCCACTCACTTCCAAGAGATCTCTGTATCATCTGCTTAAAGAGAAGGTGAGCCAGGCCTCTCCCAGAACCTGCTGAAGGTCTGTGACTACGCCCTTCCTTGCTGCAAAGTTCACTTTTATTATAAGCAGAACATACCCCTTTGCCATATTTCTCCCTCCTCACCGTCCTCTTCTTGACTTCTGTTTCTTTTGTCACTGTTTGAGTCATTTCTGGAGACCAGTGGTCCTTGGATTTACTTGGGACCCCTTCTTATTTTATGTCCTCATCTGATCTCACACCACCTCCTCTGGACATTATCATCTTGATCAGTCTACGACGTTCTTTCCCTCCCTTTATGATCCCCAAATCTTGCCATTCAAATCTTGCTAAAATGGCTTCTCTTTGTTTATATCATAAAATACAAACTCTCTTCTTGGCTTTTAAGACCTTCATTATCTTCTTCCATATTTCCTATGCATGGAGCCAAGAATCTTGAAGTCATCTTTCATTTCCCTTTTCCTCTTACATCTATTTGATCCATCAGGAAAACTTTTTAGACTTTACCTTGAAGATACATACAGAACCCAACCACTTCTTATCAGTTCCACAACTACCACCTGGTCCCATCGACCATTATCATCTTCTTGCAGGATTACAGCTTTTTACTGCCACCCCCACTTTTATCCTGGTGGGCCATTCCCCACACTGTTAAAACCTAAGCCAGGCAAACGTCATCATTTGCTCAAACTCCTGCAGGTTCTCCATATTTCTCTCAGATTAAAGTCCAAAGTCTTTAGAGTGAACTTCAGAGTTTACATGACCTGCAACCCTGCCTCCTCATCCCTAACCTCATCTCTTACTATCTTTTCCCTCACCCCATTCTATACATTGGTCTTCTTGAACACATTAGGGACACTCCTGATATAGGGCCTCTGTACTAACCAGTAATTTACAAAGTATTGGAATATTTTTCTTCTGGATACCACACAAGTAACCCCTTCACCTTCAAGTCCAAACTTAAATGTCACCATTTCAATGAATTCTACTAGGAAGCCCTGCATCAGTAAGCATAAGTTATATCATACTGTGACAATAAATAGCCCTCAAAGCTCAGTGCCTTGACACAACACAAATGTACTTCCAGCTCACACTATTTATCTACACAGGTCCACAGGGTAGTTCTTGGTCTTATAGTCACTGAAGGACCCAGACTAATGGCAGTTCCATTTTAACATGTACTTGTACCATCACCACTCAGAAAACAGATGAGTTCCCTTGTCTTATATGGGAAATTAAATACTATCACCCAGAAGAGACACATATTACTTGTACTTAGATTTCACTTGTTAAAGCAAGTCACATGATCATGCTTAACTTCAATAGATCAAGGAAAAACCATCTTACCTTTTCCCTGAGAGGAGAGCCAGAATATATGGGAACAGACTGTATTTGTCATCTATTGCCCCAATAATGATGCACAGCAAACAACTGAGATATCCCAGCAGCATGCAACATTAGTGTTCATTGCTTATGCTTCTGGGGCCATTGGTTAGTTGGGTCTGCTGCTCCTGGATGTGCCTGCTCGCCTGCACAAGGGGAAGGGGCGCAGCTTGTGTTAGCTGATCTCATCTGGTCTCAGGTGGGATATCTGCTCCACGTGTCTCTAATCCTCTAACGGACTAGCTCGCGCATGTTCTTATAGTGATGGAAAGAGGCATAGGCAGAGCACACATAGACGCACGAGGACATAGGCTTAACACTAGGTGTTAATACACTGAAGCTTTCTATTCCTTGATCTACCCACTGTGGAAAACCACTGCCAAAGGTTATGATAGTTGCATTGTGCTTTGTACTATTGAGTATTAAGTATTCCAGGCTCTTTCTGTGTGTTGATTCTAAATATTGAAAGAAACAAACAGCATTTACAATGTTATGATTATATCAATATTTCCATTAGATTGAATTTGGCTTCAAGTAGCAGAATATCTAGCCAAAATCTCTTAAAGAGTGAAGGGTTTATTGGCCCCTTATTTTTTTTAAGTTTGTATGTTGTTGTTTTTTAAAGATTTTTTACTTATTTATTTTTAGAGAGAGAAGAAGGGAGGGAGAAAGAGCAATGTATGGTTGCCTCTCACATGGCCCTCACTGGGGACCTGGCCTGCAACCCAGGCATATGCCCCAACTGGGAATCGAACCGGGACCTTTTGGTTCCCAGCCCGCACTCAATCCACTGAGCTACACCAGCCGGGCTGTTGCCCCCTTATTATGCAATAAAAAGTCTACTTATTTGTAGACTGTGTTAGTTAATTTTGAATTTAAAGAATGTTTATGCTTGGGGTATAATTTTTCTGTAATTTTCATGACTTTTCCTTCTGAGTTACAATATTAACTATAGTAGTTTCAGGTGCTATATCCTTACAAAACAACAGAGACTCAGGAAGGAGCTGGTCATTGCCTATGTTCCTTTTAAAGAGTATGCAAAATGTTTGCTAGAAACACTCCTAAGAAGATTTGGTCTCATAGCTCATTGGTCAGGATTGCATCATTTTGTTACACGTGCCGATGCATAAAATAATCACTTAGAAGGAGAATAAAGTTGTCATGATTGCCTTAAAGTTTTTACTATTCATCCTCTGAGTTAGGGTGAAACCCATAGAATGCATAGTAATGCCTAATCACTATGTGGATATTTTTGGAAGGAATAAGGGAAGGAACACTTGTTGAGGATGCAGAAAACACTATTTATCTTTGTAACCCAACATCCATATGAATAGTGTGTTACATACAGGACTTTCAAACATGCCCAGTCCTACGTAGAACATACTTAGCCACTTCTCAAAGGAGATGACCCCCAAGTCTCATCATTTACTATATTCTATTAAGCTCTAAGTTTAGCATCTCTGGGGTTATGCAATAATCTCTACCATAATTAAATATGCTTTCTAGTGTTCCAAGAACCCGTGTCCAAAAGACAAGTTGTTCACTGCAAATATACACAACTCGTAACAATGCAGAAGGAATAGACTAACTTCTTTTTTTGAATATCCCATTGGAAGAAGGGGGTTATGGTAAAGCATACAAAATAATCATTGCCCTGGGTCCTGTGGTCTTGTTAACTCTGCTCTCTGGAAGGAATTCTGCGTGCCGTCCTTCCCCTGCTTGCTCTTGATTATTCCCTTTCAGAAAATCATGTTTGCTAGTAATAATCTAAAGCAACAGTTTAGATGGTGATTAGAAAGTTCTAGAAACTATAGAGATTTAGCATCCCATTTCCTCTCAGTTAAGTTTAAGGGTGTTAGTGTTTCCTTAAAAGCTGAACATCACAGGTTGATGTCACCATGTTTAAAATGTCTTTGGCAACACACTTTTTTAATGATTGTGCTTCCAGTGTAACTGTCTCTAGGCAATTTCATAAACTAATAATCAATGGTAAAACTATTGTCTAAACATGACCTTTGAGGATTCCTACCTCCTCTCTGCCTTTTTTTGTGCTCCTTCCTCAATACAGAGTGAAACAAGCCTTCGAAGGGAAGGGGCTCCCCACCCTCTCTCTGTTTAAGGCAGCCACGTTTTCCCTCTTTGTTAAGCAGAGAATTCCTAGGAGAGTTTCTTAGGAGAGACTTATGGACACACTTTTACCGATCTTATCTTTTGCTGTCTATTGTTTTCATACCTCTATTTGTTCTAAATACTTTATGTGTAGGTAGACAAAAAATATTGGCTTTTGTAGTGAGAAATCTACATTTTTTTAAGTTTCATTGCTGGCAGCTTTAAAGCCTCATGCCTCCCCCTTCACTTTGCGCCCAACATCTGCAAAAGCTGATAAGGAAGCCGGGGTGGTCCCTCCTTTAGTGTAGATGGGAGATTCAAACAATACAAACCTTTTCCATGCACAAACCCTTGTCCTAGCCCCACCCCCTAACCACCATAACAACTCAGGCCAACTGCCTTTCCTTGCTCTCTCAATCCATTTTGGACCTGCTTGAGGGGCCTGCCCTGCTCTCTCCCCAGAGACATCAATTACGTAAGTAATTAAAATTTTTTAAGTAATAAAATGGTTATGCCTTCTTGGTGGTGTGTGTGCAGCATTCAAACCAAACTTCAGGTGGGGATCCATCTGTCTTTGCAGATGATCGTGCAGCTTTTCTAATGGTATTCTCCATTAACTTCTATTGCAAGCCACAAACAGAAAAAAACATTTTTAGCAAAGTCATATTTTCTTTCTGCTCTGCTTTTAGGGTAGACTACCTCCAGTCTACATTTGGCTTTTTTATTATAAGATATTACATAAAAGCCTTAAGAAATATTTTAAATTTCCACCAAAATAATTTAGTGTTATGTTAACACTATAACTCCATTCAGCAAATGGTCTGAGTGCAAGACACAGAAGTTCACAGTATCATAAAGTGTTCCTCTCTCACCTAACAAGAACCACCAACTACCCAGCCCCCAAAGTAAGGGCTTTCTCTGGCCTATATATTAATGACTCCTCTCCTCTGAAAATTCTGCGTCTTAGTATCTATTACTTCTAGCATTCTATTTCTGGTAACATATTCTATATTAGCTAGGAGAACTCCCACTACAATTATAAAAATGCTCAACAGAAAATTAACCAAAGGGATTAATTGTCTTACACAACACAAAGACAAAAACTTCCAAGTGGGCTAAATCAATGGCTTTAAAAATATTAGTGCTCTGAATTAACTTTTAAAAACATACCTGGGTGAGAACGGGTCTATCATAGACCAGCTATTTTATAAGCAATTGATACTCTCTCCATAGAAAGTCAGTGTGCACATAGGGATTACTGAGTACCTGTGATATCCCAAATTCCAGCCTACCCATTACGGAGAGAACAGCAAATAAGACATACCCTATTTTACCTTGAAGAGCTTACATTCTAGGATGCAAGGAATCTAACTTGCTAAAGAATGGTTAGCTACATTAAAAAAGAAAGAAAATCTAATCCTATGTAAGTATTTCTAAACTTTTCCTTAGAGAACATTTAAACCATCAAAATAATGTTAAATCTCGTTCTTTTTTTACACTCTAAAGATCCTCAGATCATGCTATATTTTAGTGTATATAAATCTTGATGTTTTTATGCAGCCTTCTCTTTGCCCCTGGGAATTTTAACTGTCTCTTTTTCCTTTTTAACAAAAGGAACATATGCCTTCAGCTGATTATTTAAAACATCCATGGTTTATGTAATGAGCTTTATTTTTCTTCTTGAAGATGTTACTAAATTTTGAAGGTTGGGAATCGAAACCAAGATCCTTCTGCCCAGTGTTATCCAGGCCAATAGAATGAGACAGAGTTCAGTAAAAGCAGAGCAGAAACTTTGTTTTTTGATCGAAGGATGGAGAAGGATGAGCTCATGTTTTAATGGGCACCTTCTGCCCAACTGAAAAGGAGCCTTCTGCATTAGTAAGCTTTGGTGGGAAGTGGTTAAATTATTTTAGGTAAGGTAGTTGCCCTTCTGTTGCACTTAGCCCACTTGTGTATGGTACTTTTTGCACACAATTCCCCATCACCATTTTGGTTTTTGCACTCGGTACCTTGGTTTCTACACTTGGCACCTTGGTCTTTGCACTTGACTCTCTTCATTTTGCAGTGAGGAATCCTTTTCAGTTCCTGTAAGTAAGTATAGTTCATGACATACAGGAAGTCTGTCTGGAAAAAGAACAGCCATTGTTAATACAGTGAGAACGATTTGCACAATGTTGATGTAACCTGGCAGCCAAGGAAAGAGGACTGGAATGTGTATGCATAAACAATGATAACTTCACTGCACTAGTCAGTGGGGGCAGTGGACGCTGTTGAGTGAGCATGTGTACTGTGTGGTTGCCACATTCAAAATGACTGAGCAAGTAGAGCAATGAATCTGCATTATATTTACATTAAGTTTGAATATTCCTCTGCAGAAATTACTGGCATGATTCAGAAGGCTGCATCTATGGGCAATTGGTGATTGGCAGCTTCATCACAACCCACCCACTCGTGCATCACATCTCCTGCAGAGTTTTTTGGTGAAACATCAAGTTTCCCAGGTGACTCGGGCCCCCTACAGCCCAGATTTGGTGCCCTGTGACTTCTGGCTTTTCCCAAAACTAAAACCACCTTTGAAAGGGAAGAGATTTCAGACCATCAGTGAGATTCAGGAAAATACAACAGGGCAGCTAATGGTGACCGGGAGAACTGTGTGAGTTCCCAAGGTGCCTACTTTGAAGGGAATTGGGATATCATTGTCCTATGTAAAATATTTCTTGTATCTTCTTCAATAAATGTCTCTAATTTTTCATAGTTCATGGCTGCATACTTTCTGGACAGACCTCATAGTTTCAGTATTGAGAAACATTAGGGTCTTTTGGGTGGTAGCCCAGTGACAGACATTCAGCATAGAGCCTTCTGTTTTCTTGTTTTAACTTGGACTCATTTATTTTGGCAGCTGCTACACAAATTTGTCACTGGATTTTTTTTTCAATTCATTTCTGGTTATCTCAACAGTTTCTATGAATCCACAGTGTCCCTTATTTCTTGATTCATTTGTTTTGTTAAACTGTATCTTCAAGTATTTTTTTTCACAAAAGATATTGGAAGACTACATGAAACTCTTAATTATAGGAAAATATCTTACTTAACCTCATATAAAAGTGATATTTGGGCTATGCCCTGCATCTACTGTATCATGCAGGTAACATGAAGCTCCTATATGCATTGTATCTTCTATAAACTTAACAATGCTTCTGATTTGCCAAAATTATTTTCTTGTGTTTAGTACCATTATGGTTTGAGGCATGGCAGGAAGATAAAAAATAAACAAATCGATGCTTACTTTCTCTTCCTCAACCAAAGGTTGAAAACTGCACATTTAAGCTAATCTTATTTACTGCTCTACTATATTCCATTCTTACAATTTGACATCAGTTTAATAAATGTGAATAAAGAATTTTTTGCTCTTGCAGATAGTCCTGAACTTATTAGTGAACTTTTGGGTTCAAATGGATTTTGAGGAGTCATGTGACACATTTGCTTTCAGAAAATTCAATTTAAAAATTATCCTTTAAAAATGCCTACTATGTAATTCTCTTTAACTCTAGGGTAATAATCAAAAATCCCATGTCTGTCTAAGAATTTAAGAATTTTACTCCCAGCTTTTCCTGAGGATATATAGTGTTCATTTCTCAAAAATCTTCATTTAAATTTTCTACAGTGGCCAATACTGTTCTCTAAGTTTGAGGGCAATATTCTACACTGTCCTCAAACTTTACACATTAAACCACAGAAGTGTAATTTGTCTCACTTTTACAAAAAAATTAGTAATATTTTACTATAACTGAGAAGCTAGACCTTTTTCTATATTGTTATAAAAGATGATTTTTCTATCTTACATCATATGTTTGGGCAATACAGATTTTTAAGTGTATTTCCAAAACTTTAGCTTCTGGTATTAAATTTCTTCCAGATAGCAGAGTTTATTGTACAGAGGTAGCATCAATCTCTGCTACTGAGACAAGATATTCCCATTATTCACCAAGATAACTAGGTCCCAGTTTTTGCTGATAAGATCCTTTTTCCAAATGTTCAGACCGAAGAAGTAGGCAAAACTCAGGAGAAACACAGACAGCAGGATAAAAGATCAGCTTTCCAATGCTCATTCACAACATGAGTTATTTCAATTTCTTTCCCGATAGACCTGTGTAGTCCAAGATGCACATGCATCCAGGAGCATGATCAGGGTTAAGTAGTGTGGTTTTCCTACATAAATGAAATAGTATTTAGTCAATGTAACACAGAAAACTGGAAACATTATTCTTGACATTATATTTATATTTCTGCTTTGGTTTCACATTTGAAGTATGAGTTTTTGAGGCTCTATTTATTATACAGACTCTTTGGTCAGTTGCATATAACTAAAGCCCCTCAACAGAGAATATATTATAAAAAATTGGGATGAGAAATGTACCTTACGTTACAGAAGTTAAAATACTAATGTGACATTACAACAGAAGAGTGAACAGCTTACAGTGAAAACCAATTCATATAAAGTTGTTTTCTAAACTATGTGGATAAACTTTTCCCTCAGTTTTTCATATTTTTAAAATATTTATAAAGTCATTTGTTGCATATGAAAATTCTGTTATAAGATTCAATCACAAAAAGATCAGTTATTTCAGATTTGAGCTCTATTAACAAGCTGTATAAGTTCAACTCTTCAGACACAGTTTCTTAGTTTACAAAAAAAAGGGAGTGTTGCCCTGGCTGGCGTAGCTCAGTGGATTGAGCGCAGGCTGGGAACCAAAGGGTTCTGCTTTGATTCCCAGTCAGGGCACATGCCTGGGTTGCAGGCCAGGTCCCCAGTGAGGGCCATGTGAGAGGCAACCACACATTGTTTTTTCTCTCCCTCTCTGTCTCTCTCCCTTCCCCTCTCTCTAAAAATAAAAATAAAATCTTAAAAAAAAAAAGGGTGGGTATTGGACTTGATAAACTCTAGTATCTACTTCAGTTCAAAAAAATCTTGTTTTAGGATTTTTGTTTTTATGTGAAATTTCCAATTAGATCAATGAAGAGCTAAGGTCAGTTAATATCAGTGGGAGTATCAACTGCTTCTTAGCCCAAGCTCACTCTAAATTCCAAACTAAAAATCTTACACATTATAAAATTTAAAATATGATTATGAACTCACATGAATTGGTTATATGATATTGACTTTCTCAGAGAGAGGCCACTTGATGATAAACTGGAGTCATCAAAAAATGGCCCCTATGTGCTCACACACACGTGTGTGCAGGCATGTGTGCCTGTGTGGGTGAGTGGTTGTGATTTGGGAGGAAGATGAGAGTTTTGGTGTAGATATGAAAGAAAAAGTAGAGCTTTCCTCAAAGGAAGCCTATTTTCAGGCTTTTTGACAATGCTGATAGAATGTGACAGTTTGATAAAAGGCCATGATTTGGTTCACATACCAATTTTAGATCACACTCCTCCCTCCTTCAGGGCAGAGACACGAGCAAGGTGTTCATTGATCTGTCACATGTCCCTGCGAAAATGTCTAAATTAATGAGTAGTTCAGGCTCAAAGAGAATTTAATGTTGGATAGCTTGGCATATTAATAATTTCCTTTCTTTTTGAAAAAGATGACATAGAGAGATTATCCCATTCTCAAATGAAATAGCTACAAATGATAGTTTCAAGCTAAGAGTTTATAAGAAAAACAGTTTCACTAAGCACCTATCAATAACCACATCAGCAAATGTTTCAGGTTATAGAATCTTAATATAAGAAAGTACTTCAGTGACTATCTTCTAGACGAAGGGCCGGCAAATTATAGCCCATGGGCTAAATCTGTCCCTCCACTTGTTTTGTAAAGTTTTATTAGAACACGAGCCTACTCATTTATTTACGTATTATCTATGCTTGCTTACCTGCTGAAGTGAAATAATTGAGGAGTTCTCACAGAGATCATATGGTCACAGAGTTGAGAAAAACATGTCATCTGGCATTTTATAGAAAAAAATTACTAATCTCTGATCTATACCAGTGGTATTTTTATTATTATTATTTGTTGTTGTCATTATTATTATTATTATTATTATTACTATTACTATTATTATTTTAACTGTGAGTGGTCCTGGATTGTTTTTGAAAAATGGAAATACAAAATAACTATTGGTTTCCTCAATGATAAATTTTTCTTGATAATACTGGTTACAGATACTCTGTTACCCACAATCAGCCTTCTTTCCTAACCAAGCACTGATTTGCAACTAGAATTCTCAGTACAGTTTAGGTTCTGTGAGGTGGATGCACTGTGGTCCAGGTTTTTAAGGGTCTTGGAAACATGGGATATTTTTGTAGCATAATCCAATGTTCATTCTTTGGCTAGAAATTCAGACAGTAAAGACAGCAGCTTCCTACTCCTTGAATTACATCTTTAGGAGCACATTGTTCAACTCTGTAGTTCCTATAGTGGCATTATAATCCCCTCCGTCCTATAGAAGCTGAGATAGGAAGGCTTCAGTATTCTTGGTCATTACAGAGGCTCTGTCTGAAAATTATTCCTTTAGCCCTTTCAAGGACTCTGTGAGCACATATCTGAATTTAAACTCTTTTCTGTTTAAAATACCTTAAGTGCCTTTTATTTTCTTTACAAAACATAGCTGTGACATCTTGGTCACATTTTGGATTCCCACATATGTGCGTCTGGTTTGAAAGCCTCTCTCTTCTTCCATTCATCCAAAGTCTTCTTCAACTCCATTAGAGTAATTTTATTTGAGTTTCCTGTTTGGTAGGACATGATCCTTCTTGTTGTACTTTGGAGGTAGGGGCAGTGCAATCTCAAACATTAATTCTTGCCAATAATTTTTTTCCAGATTGAATATCTGATTTTATTATTATAATCACCCAGAGAAATAAGTAGGCTAAATATGACCATGTCTATTTTTTTCAATTACAGTTTACATTCAATATTATTTTTATTAGTTTCAGGTGTATACCCTAGTGGCTAGGTAATCATATACTTTATAAAGTGTTCCCCCCAATATTTCCAGTACTCACCTGGCACCATACATAGTGATTACAATATCATAGACTATATTCCCTGTGCTGTGCTTTACATCTCCATGACTATTTTGTAACTACTAATCTATACTTCTCAATCTCTTCACCTTTTCACTGAGTTCCCCAACCCCCCACCCCTCTGGCAACCATCAGTTTGTTCTCTATACCTATGAGTCTATTTCCATTTTCTTTACTTGTTTATATTCTTCTTTAGATTCCACATGTAAGTGAAATCACATGGTATTTGTCTTTCTCTGAGTGACTTCTTTCACTTAGTATAATACTCTCCAGGTCCATCCATGCTTTTGCAATGGTAAGATTTCATTGTTTTTTTTATGGCTGAGTAATATTCCATTGTATATATGTACCACTGGTTTTATAATCCACTCATCTATTGCTGGGCTCTTGGGTTGATTCCATGGCTTGGCTATTGCAAATGATGCTGAAGTAAACATAAGGGCGCATATATTATTTTCAATTACTGTTTGGAGTTCCTTTGGATATATACCCAGAAGTGGAATTGCTGGGTCAAAATGCAGTTTCATTTTTAATTTTTTGAGGAACTTCTATACTGTTTCCTATAGTGTCTGCACCCACCTGCATTCCCACCAACAGTGCAGTAAGGTTCCCTCTTCACATCCTCACCAATACTTGTTTGTTGATTTATTGGTGACAGCCATTCTGATACGTTTGAGCTAATATCTCATTGTGGTTTTAATGTGGACCTGTCTCCTGGAGCTACAGTGAGCAAACCTTATTGTCTGGAGCATTTGACCCTTCAGCTATCTAACACTGAATATCAACTCTCAAGTATGAAATAGCCAATACCTCTCTGCTTCAGTTTTCTCTTGCTTTAGTTCCTTCAATTTCCCTCTACAGCTATTCTCAAACCCTTCACTCCTCCAAACACCCTTCTGCAAATATACCTAATTTCTTCAGAATCCCATGTAATGAGAAAAATTCAGCAGGCATAATCCCAATACTGCATATGTGTTCCAATGTTTTGAATATTTTAACTCATTGCACTTTTGGCTTATAGTACACATTTTATCACCTGGGATTTTGCTTTTTCCTACCTGAACTCTAAAGCCAGGTAGCTTTCAGTCTGTACATTAAAAATAAAAAGAAAGGAAAAAAAATCTTTTTCTTGGGAAATAATTTCTGATATATAAGAAGTGCCCATCAGTAAATGAATGGATCAAAGAAGTGTGGTACATTTACACAATGGAATTCTATGCAGCAGAAAGAAGGAAGGAGCTCCTACCCTTCATGACAGCGTGGATGGAACTGGAGAGTATTATGCTAAGTGAAATAAGTCAGGTGGTGAAAGACAAATACCATATGACCTTGCCTATAAGTTGAATCTAATCAACAAAATAAACAAGTGAGTAAAGCATAACCAGAGACATGGAAATAAAGAAGAAACTGACAGTAACCAGAGGGGAGGCGGGAGGGGGATAATGGATAATGGGGGAAAGAAGGGGAAGGATCATCAAAGAACATGTATAAAGGATCCATGGACAAAGACAACTGGGGTGGGGGAGGACTGAATGTGGGAGGTGGGGGATGGGTGGGGCAGGGGAGAGTAAAGGGGGAATGTGGGGACAACTATAATTGAACAGCAATAAAAAAAGAATAGTAATAAAAAGAATGCTCATATATCCTTTACCCAGATTCATTATTGTCAGCATGTTACCCCATTTGCTTCATCATTTGCTCTTTTGGTCAACTGTCTCTGATTCTCTCTCTGTCTCTCTTTCCTAGTACAATTTTTAAATATGTTGGTGCTCAAATTGTCCCAGATTTAGGCAGTGAGAGCACTTTAGGATGGCTCTTGCCTCCTTTTGTTACATTTTCACCATATTTTGAGCACTTCCTTTCTTTCCAACTGAGAAAGATGTTCCAGGGTAACCCTTGCTATGCCAGCCCTTGAGTCAGGCCCTTCTCCATAAAGCCCTAGGCTCTTTCAGTGGGGAATGAAATCTATACTTTATAATCAGCTGATACCTTAAGAGCCTGAATGTATCATAGAGATCATATGCCAGCTAGTTCTTGAGATGGATGAGGTAATTTTAACCCAGAGATTTCCAGTGAACTGCTTAAACAGCTACTTGGAAACAGAGCCAGGACCAGAGTCCCATCTTATAACTCCAAAATATATATTTCTTCTATTCTATAACCTTTCACCCTTTATGTAGCACTCAACAATAACTTGTGCTAGTTTCATCCTGTTGGTTTTGTCCTGTCAATACAACATCCTGAGACATCTGTTTGTCAGCCACTATCTTCATTGGATACACGATCCTTACTCAAATGCATTAAGAGTAAGTTTGTAAACTGAAATTGGATCTATTTCCAACTTCAGGAGAGATTTCTTGGGCTGGGTTATAAATCTTTGAATAATGAGCTTTTTAATGAAACCAGGGCTAACACATCATTAACTATAGAGAGAGAATTGTACTCCTATAATCACTAATTTGGGGAGCTTAATAGAAGAATACAGAATATTGAAAATGTTTTCCTTATTACTTAATTTGTCAAAACCCCATTGTTTATGCCACATTTTAAATGAGGTGGAATAGTTTTTAAAGATGCTACAGAGATCATTACAAAAGCACTGGGAAGCCAAATACAGTGAAGAGGGGTTGGGGCGGAAACACAGGAGAGAAAATAGTGACTAAGCTTCATGTGAATCCTGGCTCCAGCAGAACACGTCTTAGCTCATCCCCAACAGTGCACAGGGGATGTTATGTGAGAGTTAAAATGGGGTCGAGACACGTGTGTTGATAGTTCTGTGTCTATGACATCCATCCACCTCAAGGCGCCATCTGTTACATCTTCAGTGCTTTTGTGAGTTCAGCAATGGAGATAATTAAGCAAATGAGCAGCTAAAATTGAAGTTCCCAGAAAGTTGAAAAAGTTAGCAAAGACATGCCAATGGGGTGTCTTTGTAGGAGCAGAGACTGCACACCTGCAGCTACCTCTACGGCTAAGACAGAGTGAATGCGTGCTGGGCTGGAGAACGGGAACCGGGAGGGTCCACAGCTTCTTAGTGGCTCATGGTCTCAGGAGTCGCTGATGGCAAAGGGAAAATGCCTCTCATTTCCTTATTAAGGAGAAAGAAGAACACACAGATGACCTTGGAGACACTCTGAAAGGAAAAGTGGCCAATATGATGCATCCATGGCCCAAGGACAGTGATGTCACCATTCACAAATCCCCTAAGGTCCGTGCTCATTTTAATGAAGGAGGCTCCAGTCTGCTTTGTCACCTGGGGAGGCAGCAAGGGGTTTGACTAGGACCTGGGACACAAGAGCATCTAGCACAGCCTTCTTAAGAGTAAGGTGGAATTACAGAGGCTCCTAGAGCTGAATTAGCCGCAGAGGGTACTGACCCCAGGAGGAGACCATACAGCATCTGGGTCCCTCACACAGGGAGCCATGCCTGCACAGGCCGACTGGAGAACTGAGGGGAAAGAAACCCATTTCCTCCATGATGATGTTTTTGACAGTGAGATGTCAGTGGGACCACAGAGGCAATGGTGTTTGTTCCTTTTTCCCAAATTTTGATCTTTTTTTTGCTTTTTCCCTATTTTTTTCCTTGTGTACCAATATCTTGAGCTTTCTTTACCTGAACACTTTTTTTTTCTCTGATCCATTCTTCTTTCTGCAGCCCCACCCCAAAGGCCTTATAGGGAATTCAACCTCCGCACCCCAGACTCTACTCAGACACCAGTCTTCTCCCTGGTCGTGAGAATCATAAGGGCTTTTCCTTGGAGCACTGTCGACCTTGCCACCCCTCCCACTCTGGCCTCATAAAGAACTTCCAGCACCTGGGCTCCCAACTTATTTTTCCCATCAGGCTTCTGCTAATAATTGGCTTCCTGTTTTCTCTGCCCCAGCCTGTGTCTGTGTTGTGCTCCCTTCCCAGAGCCCTTCCTTCTCAGGGACTGGAACCACACCACCTCCTGACAAGCCTGCAGCCCTTGACCACTGCTGTGCTTGGACTTCTGCCTATGACCAGCTACCAGATGCTTCCATCCAAAGGTCCCATTTGCAGACTGAGATCATGGCCTGTTGCACACCTGTTGTCAACTGCCAGCTTCTAGCTGCCTAGAGCATTCTTCACACACTCACTCCATCCAGTCCCACCTCCAGCAGCAGCGTCCTCTGGGCTTCCGCACTACTGAAGGCCTTTTCTTTCCTGAGCCGTGACTACGACTGGAACTTATATGTAGAAACAGGTAAATGGTGCCAGTTGAGTGTAAACACAGTGCAAGTAATGTTCTCATAAAACAGACATATTCAAAAGAACTGGTGTCCTGGCTGAGACTGGATAGCATCAAACTGCCCCAAATCATGGGTTCTTAAAATAGTTTCAATTAGTTTCAGTTCCCTGAACAGACTTGGAGGCACAGTAATAAGCTCAACAATGTTTTCACACTGATCCAGCTAATAGATGTCAAGCTGTTTGCTCTTGGTGCCTTATTGATTAAGGTAGGCAAGGTAAACAGCTGAGAATCTGCGTTAAAATGTAATTTAGTCAGTTAAGGAGGAATGTTACTTGGTGGGAGGTGTTTAGTTTAAGAAATGGAAATGCTGCCTATAAACACACAGATCAGAACATTTAAATAACCCAATCCACTGCCTGAAGACCAGGCAACTGCTTTGTGATGTTTGTTTTTGTCTAAGACAAGCTCCTGACCAAGATGGAGGCTGTGGGGACCACACCTTCCTTCTAGAATGTGACCAAGTAACCCAAGCAAGAGTGAGAAAAGAGTCTTGGTTACTGCATGTGCAGATTCGCTGCAGAACAAGTACTGGGACTACAGAGAAGACCCTAGTACCACCTCGGGTCCATAATGAGTAAAACCCACTCCCATAAGTAGGGAAGAGAAGCTCACTCTGTGATTCACCACATTTTAGGCCAACAGTCTATGGGCAAGTCTGGAGCCTCCCAGAAGTAGATGCAGAGATGAGCTAAATTATGCAAGAAACTCATGGAAAATATCTGTGAGAGGAAATGAGGTGGGATCCAGGAGAGGCTGGGAGAGTCATCAGACCATGGTGCATGTCTGATTCCAGTAAAAGAGACTGAGTGGAAGGAAGGGTGTCTGGCGGAAGCATATGAACTACAGTGCAGTTCTAAGGAAAGTTCAGGAAGGCCACTGAGCTGAAATTGTCAGAGAGATGCTACATTTTGAAGGAATAGGCCTGCCTTAGTATTCCTGTGGCACTCACTAGGGAGCAGCCCATGGTAAGGTGGCCTCAGTGTAGATGCAGCAAAGGACTTCAGAACACAGCAGCTGGACCCATCTGTTCATTATGCTCTCTGCAGTCAGAGACCTGGAAGGCCAGCTCACACATCCATCATGTAAAGTGACTAGCGCTCACTCTCATGAGGAGTTAAGCAGGTTTACATTAACAAATAATAGGAACAACAAACTTCAGGCAAAGAACTGGTACATCATTAATAAAGGGGAAAAAGATATGATACTAAGAATAGCATTTTCTGCCTTTAATTAGCATCTGCCAAGCACCAGATACTTTATATCCTTACTGCTAATTCTTACAACAATCTTGCAAAGTCATTTGACCAATAAGGGTACATGTTTAAAGGGGTTAAGTGACTTGTCTATGGCCACGCGGCCAGCATGCTAAATAGCCAAGATTGGATTCCATACATTTGGGTTCCAAAATAATGCTTTTTCTAGGCCGTCACACTGGATCAGGAAAGAAAAGACAACTATATCAGAAAGCAGGCGACACAGTTGCCACAGTGAGCACAGAACTCAATGCTAAACCTACTGGTAGCCACGGGAAAGGGAACGAGGCTGTATCACAGCAACTCTCACTGGTTTTCAGTAGAAGCACATAAGAAGGGAACACAAGAAGGTAAACATTTACCTGGCTTGAGTTCTGAAAGAAATTTGGTCAATCAAATCTGAAAAATAAAAACTATTAAAATACTCTTGACAAAGAAAGCAGTAATGGATAAATTATGTGTTTGCAATAACTTTAACTTGTTAGTAATGTATAATGTACAGACTTCAGCACATTTATTAGTGACCTCAAGATGGTCAGGTAGAAGGAATTTGGACTCCACTCCTTTCCTTATGTGTGCAGTAAAGGCTTAACTCAGCAGACTGAGGGTGCCCAGACTTTGCACAGTCCAAAGAAAAGACTTGTCCTTGACTGGCTCCTGGGAGATACACCCTGCCTGACAGCAGTCTCTGTATACGTGGGGACTTAGGTCATTACAGGTAGTTCATGCTGCCCATGACTTATGGTGAATGCCTCTTTTTATATTCCTGGAATCCTGCATTAGTTTGATTTCTGAGACGGGCTGCAGACTGAGTAGCCAAGGTCAGTCATATATATGGGTGATTCATGCCTATGTGACTGACCTCCATAAAACCTCTGGATACTGAGCCTGGGGAAAGCTTTCCTGGCTGGTAATACTGCGTGAATGTTGTCACGTATCAGTTCTAAGAGAACTGAGTGCTGTCTCTGTGACTCCACAGGGAGAAGACGATTGGCAGCTCTGTGCCTGGTCTCTTCCAGAATCCACCCTCTGTGCCTTTTCCTTCGCTGACTCTAATCTGTATCCCTTTTCTGTAATAAATCATAACATGAGTATAGTAGTTTTCTGGGTCCCGTGAGTCTTTCCAGTAAATCCTGAAACCTGAGGATAGTCTTGGGGACCCTTGTCACGATGTCTTTACTCTTTCTGCTTCCCTCCATCTTCCTTTGGCCAACATCAACAGGCACTTTTCCCTTCTAATTTCCCTCCACCCCCCACCCCATTTCTCCCTCACCCAGCGGCATCACCTGGAAGAGGCAGACAGTAGCCTCTCCGGTTGGGCATTTTTCTTTCCCCACCTCAACCCTCGCTAAAATGATAAAGTGAGGTGGAACTGTATTTCTAATTATTTCTATTCTTAGATCTCCAATCACCTAACAAACAACACAAAATCCTCAAAAGAGCAAAAGGCTGATGCGATTCTTTCCATTACTCAAATGAGGAAACAGACTCAGGTATGACAGACAGCTTCTCTGTGCCTGCCTTACGGAGCTCATCCAGGTGCCATGCTCACAGGTGACAGAGCTGGCCTTACTGGTTCCTGTTTTGGGTCTCCAACCCTTGGTTCTTGTTAAGATCACCTGGTTTAATCATGGCCACATTGAGAAAAAATGACTTTGAAAACAAGGCGACTCTAGCTCTTTCTGTTTCTCCCTGCTCCCCAGGGAGATAGGTTTTCAGTCTGGTGTTATCCCCACCAATTTCATTAGCATTGAATTATAAGGATAAAAATAGGCCGCCCCTGTCACCGACAAGTTACCTTCTGTGCTGAACTTCCCGAGTCATCTTTTCTCTGGTAATTTTCTCAGTGACATGTTTGTTGCTGTCAGCAAGGCAAAGCCGGCACAACTGATTCAGGGTGACCTGGGCTTGGTTCCGCTCTGAGCATCAATAAAATTGCCAGGTCTGCTTTGATTTCAGAATTTGTATTGTAGGTAATGATGATATATGAGCTCATGGAACAGATTTGACTCTCTGCAGTAAGAATGGTTCTGGCAGCTAACGAGGGGAAAAAATCATTTTGGTCTACAGTATAAATAGGCTTCTTCTGACACAGATGTCATCAATGGGGCACTCGGATGAGTTCAACATGCCATGTCTACCCCGACAGGTGGTCCATATTGGCTAAGGTGTGAAAGCCACAGTGAAGCTAAAGAAGTTGGGAAGGGAGGGTTGGGTAGCAGGGTGGGGAGAAAACCAGCTCCAGGAACCAAATTTCCAGTCAGCTGAACTCCACTCATGCTCGATTATGCCGAGCAGGAGTGTCACGCTGAGGACACAGTCAGGTTCAAGCAAATGAGGACCGCCCTCGCAGCACGGCAATCTGAAAAGACAATTAGAGCCCAGGAAGGCAGGTTCTGCAAGGCAATCAGGGTCTGACAGGGGCCGACTGACAGAGCCCCCGCTGGAGACTGTCAAGCACTCCTGGTAATTAAAAATGCCAGGCAGCTTTGGGGAGCGCTGGCTGGGCTGGAGCGTTCCTGCCGGGGCTCCCTCCCCACCCCAGCTCCAAATGAGCAGAGCAGATTCTGCTGCTAGTTTAAACTGTCCTAAATAAGAATTTTTTATTGTGGTAAAATAGACATACCACAAAATTCAACATCTTAACCTTTTTTAAGTGTGAAACTCAGCACTTAGGAATAATATTCACATTATTGTATAACCAACACTACCGTTTATTGTCCCACGCAGAAACTCTGTATCCGTTATAGAAAAACTGTACCCTCCCCTCACCTTTGGTAATCACTACTCCACTTTCGAAGAACTTGCTTATTCTAGATGTCTCCCATACAATAGCTGTCCTTTGTGTCTGACATTTCAACTAGCATTATGTTCTCAAGGTCTGTTTATACTGCAGCATGTGCCAGAATTTTATTCATTTTAAAGGGTTAATAATACTTCATTGTATGTATATACCACATTTTGTTTATTCGAACTAGACATTTGGGTTGTGGTGCTTTGTCTATTATGAATAATGCTGCTATGAACATGGGTACACAAATATTTGTATTCAATTCCCTGCTTTCAGTTCTTTTGAGAAATATTTCCAGAAGCGGAATTGCAGGGTCATATGGTAATTTTATGTTTAAATTTTTGAGGAACTACCTAAGAATTTTAAAGTGCAGGAAACCTCACAGTTGTTTTAGAGAAGCTCTTTTGTGGCAGGTTTAGCAACATTCATGTATTTATGGAGAAAATTCCTGTAGCAAGAAACCGTGCTGCTGCTCGCCCGTTAGCCTGCGCCTGCAGCACACCCCTCACTTGTCAAACATTTGCGAGTCGTATCCACGTGCAGCGCAGCGCGTGGTACGGCGGGCGCGGCAGCGGACCGGGCAGGAGCCAGCCCTGCGCAGGGAAGTGGACGGGCTGAGTCAGCTGCGGGGCGGGCGGCCCGGCCGAAGGGCGCCAAGACTGGGCTGAGAGAAGAAGCCAAGGAAGGTTAACTGCTGCTCACCCAGGACCTAATAGAGGTCAGTGCTGGACGTTTTTAACACAGCCCAATTTAATCCTGACATGGGCAATACTATTATCCCATTTTAACTTCACAGCAACACCTAGGTTAGGGATTGGTTCAATAACTGGGTGCTGTAGCCCAGCTATCTATGCACAAAAACTAACCATCACGCTCAAGAAGATAGCCTGTAAACACGAGTCCTTCTTAGTTATCTGCCTATGATGGCTTTGCAGGGCCTCTCCAGGCAGCCTGGAAGCATATCCTTCAAACTTTCCGAGTCTCAGTTTCCTCAGGCGGGGCATAGTAATGCCGTTTTATGAGGTTTAAGGAGATAAGGTAAGGAAAAATAATTTTTAAACATCATGTTTTAATATTATTATTGCATTATTAATATGTTCAAACATTATACTATGTTCTTTTCATAAATTATATTATTTAATACTCAAAACAACCTTGTTTTATATAGATGAGGAAACAAAAGCTCAAAGCAGTGAAGTAACTTGGGCAACTTCCCACAGCAAGTAAATGTTAATAGTTAATATCAAAACTGAGATATATCTGACTCTGAAGCCCATGATTTAACTTCTTTTTTTTTCTTGATCCTCACTTGAAGATATGCTTTCATTGATGAGAGAGAGAGAGAGAGAAATGAGAGACCAACATCCATCAGTTACCTGCTGTACATACCCAGACCAGGGATTGAACCTGTACCCTTTTGGTGTATGGGACCACCAAAAATGCTCCAACAACTGAGCCACCCAGCCACGGCCTAGCTTCTTTGCTGTATTCAAATACATTAAGATTTATTATGCTTTCATATTCATTATATAGTGGAGAGCAGGTGAACCATATGACGAAATTCACTTTTTAATGATCACATAAAGTGCATCGAATAGTTCTAGTTTGCTATGTAGCATCAAAGGAAACCAAATGCTCAACAACATTAATGCATATATGCCCAGAAAAGAATAGTAGACAAATCTATCATAGTTATTCTCTTAGGTGTTTTTTTTTTTTCAGTGCTTGTTCTGCATCTAAGCAGTTTACCTATGTCAATGAGTCTTACCCTTATCTTCTTACAATCAGTTCTTCAGGAAACATAAAATGGGAACAGATAACTAATACGCATTATTATTATTCTGAAGCCACTGAGAAAGTGTTACAAATTATTACAAACATGGAAGAATGCAATAGGAAGTAAGATACAAAGAAAACAGGTAGACACAATTAAATTTTCCGGCACTTGTTCCCATAAAATCTCAGCTGTTATTAATGTTTCTCTTATGCATGTAAGAGAAATTTATTGGTTCTTTGGAAATTCTTTAACTTTTTTTTTAAAATATTTTATTTATTTATTTTAGAGAGAGGGGAAGGGAGGAAGACAGAGAGAGAGAGAAACAGCAATGCATGGTTGCCTCCCACATGGCCCCCACTGGGGACCCAGCCTGCAACCCAGGCATGTGCCCCGATGGGGAATCGAACTGGGACCCTCTGGTTCCCAGCCCGCGCTCAATCCACTGAGCTACACCAGCCAGGGCGGTTCTTTGGAAATTCTTAATTGCTATAAAACTCTTAGCAGCCTACTTCCTCTCTGCTCTCTTCTATTGCTGGAAATAATTGACATATTTTAAATACTATCTACCACAATAAAAATATCTTAGCACTGTTTGCTTTTTGCTAGTATCAGAAAGGAATTAGTTCCCTGAATGTTTTTTTTTCATAAATGGGAAATGTTTTCTGCTCTATAAAGTTCTAATTTAATATTGGCTATAAGTGACATTGCAGCAGTTGGAGTAAAAACTGCTCTCACCCACCCTGATATGTGCCTGAATACCCACGCAGTGTCATTTCCCCATGATGATTCTTCGTTCATTAGGAAAAGGGTTTTATCAGGAATTGTATTCATCTCCATATCTAACAGTTCCACTTCCTCAACTTGGTGAAACCCCCCAGCCACTCACTGGCTTCTGTTTTTAAGCCTTGTGCAAACCATACCTCAAATGTAGGTAACAGTACTTACTATTTAAATGTTTGGTTTTCCTCCCTTCAGGGCCGCGGCAGTCCTGTACTTCCCACTGAATTTAGGGTAGCCATTTGACTTGCTTTAGCTAATTAACTGGGAATACACATGACTTAAGAATGGGGAAGGTGATTTCCTAAAGAAATACTGGGCCGGCGAATATATCTATATCTAAATGTATATTCTATGTATATGTATATACATATAGATATATAGATTTATATAGATATATATACACCTAATATAGATATATTGTGGTATATCTATATCTATTATTATTGCATTGTCAGAAGCATACCTAAAAAGCCATCTGTGACCTCTCCTACAAAGAAGTATCCCCTAGTAGAAGTATCTCCTACAAAGAAGTATCCCCCTAGATGTACAAAAGAAGTACATCTTGGGATTGAACCAGAGCCATTAGTCCTAATTTCCTATTTGCTTCAATAAAGTTATTTTGGAGCTTTCACCTTTTGCTTCACAAGCAATTTCAAAGAACACTGCTTTTGAATAGCCAGTGACCTGCAGCTGCCAGCTGTGTGCTCCCAGCGCAGCCACACCGAAAGATCATCATGGAGTGCTTAACGTTTCTCAAGATTGAAAAGTTAGATATGTCTTAATTACCCATCTTTTGCAGCACATCTGTAATGATTTTTTTAAAATAGATCCCAGAAACCCCATTTAAGAGAGAAAAAATAAGTATTTAATAAGTAAAAGTTTTGCTGACATTGCAGTTATTATATTTAACAGCTTGGGCATATTCATTTGCTGAGGAACAAGACAAGGAGTTTGAAAAGGCCTATAAAAAATGACAGTTTGATTTGTGTAGAGGATAATATCTCCATTCCGTCTTAATTTAGTTCATTAATGTGTCTGTATAATATAAAGTTTGCAATTAAGCCTGATAAAAACACAAACAGTGCCATCTTTTGGGCGATGTTTAAACCTAATGCATATACACAGTCATACACACCTGTGTCAGGCGATGAACTTAGTGCCTACAAACGTTCCTCGTGGGCGCTTTTACTGACGCCAGAGGAACGCAAGCCACCGTGCCTAAAATAGGGGGACTCACACCTGTGCAGCTCACCTAGAATAACACGTTCGGGCTGGCCTTTCACCGTCTCCATGGCAATGCCACTGCAGGCATGTGTTCATTTGTTTCTTGGAGCACCTGAACATATTTTTTCCAATTTAAGTTCTTTTGTAAATCTGGGATGAAATGTATTTGGCTCAGGTGTCAGGTTTTGAAAAGTAGGTGGATGAATATCATGTATAAAAATAGAAATGCTATTGTTATTCTGCTCATAACTGTTATCCATAACTCAGATGGAGGAACAGACAAGAAAAGCCTGTTTCACCAAAACTCATTTTCTTTAGAATAGCACAGACGCACAGACTAGTTCTGTAGTGGGCAGTCTGGAAAGATGACCTGTCCATAAAGATGCAAGTATTTTAAAAGAGGAATTCCAAATTGTCATTCTAGTCAAACATTTAATAAGCACTTAGCTTTGTGCTAGAAATTATATATGGAACAGTCCTGTGCCCTCTAAAATTATTGAGACAGTTGTTACTTGAAAGTTCTGTAGTAGGAAAAAAGTTACGAAGGTGTGTCTTTAAAGGCTTAGGTAATATTAAATAAAAATAAAGGTAATTTTGATGATGATAGCTAACGTTTATTGAGCATTTACCATATATAAGGAACTGTTTAAATGTTGTGCATGTATAAATTCATTTAACCCTCATGAAAATTTAATGAAGTAGGCTCTATTATAATCATAATTCTATGCACAGAGAACTGAAAGAGTGAACTAGTAACTTGTCGAAAGTCAGAGGCAGTTTACTAGAAAATCTCATGTCAAAGAAAACTGTGAAAGTGGTGGCTGCCATGATGGAAATAATGGGCCAGAGCTAGGATAAGGGCATGACTATCCATTTCTTTCATTCATTCAACAAACACAATTATTCGAGCACCTATTCATTGCCAGGTCCCATCATCAGAGCTGAGGACTGAACAAAACAAATTCCCTACTGTCTTAAAGCCTGCCTCATAGTGGAACAGATAGTACACATAAACATACTATAATGTCTGTGATGATTAGGAATGCTTGGGGACACTATTTTATACTCAAATGAATACAATACGAAATAATTGATACCTACCCCCAAAGCATTTTGAATCTGATGAGGAAGTCGGTCAGACCTAGTAAAGACGTATGCTGTGACCTGTGATACGCGAGAGGTAAGCACAGATTGCCTGACATTATTGCTAGGTGTGTCTATGAGGGTGTTTCTGGATAAAATTAGCAAAAGCCTTTTTGGAGATGGTGATGTTCCCACTGAGAATTATGCAATGAATATAATTAATTAGGAAATGAAGGTACCTTGGGAAAGAATAACCACAAAACACAAAAGTTGAGAGGTGGGCAGCTCTAGTAACTAAAGTGGATTAGAACAACAAAAATACATATACAGCCCTGGCTGGTGTGGCTCAGTGGATTGAGTGCCGGCCTGTGAACCAAAGGGTCACCGGTTTGATTCTCAGTCAGGGCACAGGCCTGGGTTGCGGGCCAGGTCCCCAGTAGAGGGCACGTGAGAGGCAACCACACACTGATGTTTCTTCCCTCTCTTTTTCTCCTTCCCTTCCCCTCTATAGAAATAAATAAATAGAAATATATATAATATATATAAAATATATGTGTATATAAACATACATGTGTATATATATACATTTATATGTGTGTGTATGTATGTGTGTGTATATATATTTATGTGTATATATGAGGAAATATTTATTATAAAAAATTGGCTTATGGGTTATGGAAGTTGAGGAGTCCCATGATCTATCCCCTACAAACTGGAGACTCAGGAAAACCAGTGGTGTCATTCAGCCCTAGTCTGGAGGTCTGAGAACCAAGACTGTCAAGAGCAGAAGAAGATCCAGGTTCCAGCTCAAGCAATCAGGCAGAAACGGCTGAACTCTTCCTTCCTCTGCCTTTTTGTTCTATTCATGCCCTCACTGGATTGGAGGAGGCCCACTCACACTGGAGAGGGCAAATCACTTTACTGAGTCCTCTGATTTAAATGTTAATTTCATCCAGAAACACCATCGTAGATACACCCAGGAATAATGTCTAGCCAAATACCTGGGCATCCTGTGATCCAGTTAAGTTGACACATAAATGAACTGTCACATAAAGACAAGTCCCTATCGAGGAGTCTTAGGATACTCATAGGTGAGCAGCCAAAAACAGGTGGTTCTGGAAGGCTGAGCAGAGAGTAAATCACACCGGACCTCATCTTGCCTGTGTCAGAGCAGATGCTAATCTTAAAGGCCATAGGTAGACACTGAGGAGTTGTTGATGGGGAAAGATTTGATCTACTCCATGTTCTGAAGAGAGCACCAAAACAATGTTGGAAGTTACAGGCTAGCGGGGACAAGGCAAAGGCAGGAAGATAAGTACAGAGGCTGTCATGGCAATGTAGGGAAGAGACAATGAGCTTAAAGGGGAGGAAACCATTTACAACACTATTAGAAGAGAGATGGCGATTTATTGGTTTTGAAGGAGGAATGGAAAGAAAGGAACAGAGAAATGTGTGCAAGTACTGCCCTGGCTGACTGGGAAGATGGTAATGTCATCCACAAGAATAGACACGAGAAAAGGCAGGTTTGAATTTCAAAGTGCTGAAGCATACACCACTGTTTCTTCAAATGGGCCATAATCTCTATTCCCTCAGGCATTTGCAAAGACTGTGGCCCCTACCTGTTTTCCCACAACTCCATGGGCTCCATTCCCCAAGCTTGCCCTGGGTAATCCCTTCTCACACTTCGATTCTCAGTTTAAGTGTCATTTCCTCCATGACCTCCATAACCCCAAGTAGGGTGAGGCTCTTGCTAAAGCTCCCAAGAACGCTGTTCTTTCTCTCTCCCAGCGGTATGCACAGTTTTTTTTACTTGCTTATTCCCAAACTGAACAATGGACTGTATAGATTTCTCACTGTACAGTTCCTGTCACGTGGCACACCCTAAGAAATGTCATGGGGTGTCTATATAAATAAGTACCCTGTAAACCCCTGCATATATGTACAACAAGCTCCAAAGAGGGATCTGAAATTAGAGATATGGATTTGGGCAACATCTGCTTATGGAAGCAATTTCTCTTAAACTGATAATCACATAGTTCTAGGAGAACAAAGTGTTTTTTTCAACAGCACCCTGAAAGGCAGTGCTAAAAAAGCACTGTATGTTTATTATGCCCAAAGCACCTTACATGTATTTTCTTTTGATGCTTTATATCTTCCCAGGAAAGCAGGTGGTGTTTTGAACTCATTTCCTTTCTTTTTTTTCCTCTCTCCACTGGTTTCTTTCCAGCTTAAGTAAAAGACTTTTCACACTAACAGCAAAGACAATGTAGACACACCAAAAAGTTACACCAAAAAAAGATTTCTCTCCTCAATGTCAGTGGATGACTCTTCTTCAAGGACAAAGGTGAAAATTATACTTTCCCTTACTCCTCTTCTAAATCTCCTCTCATCTCTGGGAAGCCTTCATGTGAACCTCTCCTAAACTTCACATTCCTCAAAGTTCAGGCAGCCTCAGGGAACGGTGGGGCAGCCAACAGGCAAAGATGAGTTTGGGGATAACTTAGGCCTTTTGCTGACCTGTCCCTGGGTTCAGAGCTGATGGAAGCCCAAACTTGGTACATAGCTTGGCCCCTCCCATGTGCATCTAGGTCTAGCGGAGGCAGCCACAAACTACAGATTGCTCTGTAGCTCCTGGAAGGTGTCCCAATGCAAGTTACAGACAGCATCAGTCATTGACTTTCACTAACGTCCCTCCCAAGAGGACCCAGAACCAATACAACTGGTGGTGGGCTTTAAACCATACTAGAGAATGCTCCGACAAGCTGCACAAGAAGGACACCCAAGGGGAGATCCCAGGAGGCACCAGACCCTGCAGGGGCAAACTCTACTTCAGAGCTTGGGTGGTGGGAGGCAACCCCCACAGAGTGGTTCACATACTGTTGTCAGGGTTGATCCTCACAGTCAACCAGCCTAAGAATCAACCCAACTCACAGAGGGGCCAACAGCAATGAAGACGCAACTACAATAGGAGAGCTCACATAAACCACACAAGAAACATTTCTGGATACCTACATCAGGTGATCAGCAAGATGGCGAACCCCACAAGACACCTACTACAAAATACCACCATATCAACATTGGAAGACATGGCAGATCTATCTAATACACAGAGACAGATACAAAAAAAACAAAGAAAGTTGAGGGTCAAAAAACATGCCCCAAATTAAATGACAAAAGAAATCCCCAGGAAAAAAAATAAACCTCAATAACATGGAGGCACAGGTGAATTTTACCAAACATTCAAAGAAGAACTAATACCTATCCTTCTGAAACTATTTCATAAAATTCAAGAGGTGGGAGACTCCCAAGCTCAATTTACGAGGACAGCATTTCCTAATTCCCTAACCAGAGAAACACACTATAAAGAAAGAAAATTATAGGCCAATGTCCTTGTTGAACATAGATGCAAAAACCCTCAACTAATTAGCAAAAGGAATCCAGAAATACATTTAAAGGATCATACACCATGATCAATAGGGATTTATTCCTGGTATGCAAGGTTGGTACAATATTTGCAAATCAATTAAGATGTTACAACACAAACTGTGAACAAAATTAAAAATGAAAATCACATGATCATATCAATAGATGTAGAAAAAGCATTTTATAAAATCCAGCACCCATTTCTGAATAACACTCTCAGCAAAGTGGGAATAAAGGGAAGATACCCCAACATGATAAAGGACATATGTGACAAACCCATAGTCAATATCATACTCAGCTGGCAAAAACTAAAAGTGTTTCCCTTAAGATCATGAACAAGACAGGGATATCCACTTTCACCAGTTTTATTCAACATAGTAGTAGAATTCCTAGCCACAGCATTCAGACAGGGGGAAGAAACAAAAGGCATACAAATTGGAAAAGAAGAAGTAAAACTGCCATTATTTGCAGATAAATAATACTGTATACAGAAAACCCTACAGAATCCCCACAAAAAAAACTACTAGAACTGATAAACGCATTCAGTAAAGTAGCAGTATACAAAATTAATATCCAAATAATCAGTTGCATTTTTATACCAATAATGAACTACCTGAAAGGGAAACCAAGAATTATAATCTCATTACAATTGCCTCAAACAATAAATAAAGTACCTAGGAAAAAATTTAAACAAGGAGTTAAAGTCCTATACTCAGAAAATTATGATACTGAAGAAGGAAATTGAAAAAGAATCAAATGAATGGAATCATACACTGAGTTCATTTATAGGAAGATTAACACCATAAAAATGTCCTTACTACCTAAAGTAATCTATAAATTCATTGCAATTACTATCAAAATACCAATGATAGTTGAGGCCAAGATGGAGGCATAAGTAGAAACCCTTCGCTTCCTCGCACAACCAAAAAGAGGATAACAAGCAATCTAAAGCCAATAAACAACCAGAAGTGCCAGAAAATCAAACTGCATGGAGTTTCGACAGCCAAGGAATTAAAGAAACCAAAAACAGAACAACCAGACCAGTGCACTGAGACAAAGAAATATGGTTCAAATGAAAGAACAGAGCAAAGCTTCAGAAAGAAAGCTGAGTGATGAGGAGATAGCCAACCTATGTGATGGAGAATTTAAAGCCCTGCTAATCAAAATGATCACAGAACTGATTGACCTTGGTTGAAAAATGAAAGAACAAATGAAAGATACCCAGAATGAAAAAAGGCAAAATATTCAAGGAACCAACAGTGACAGGAAGGAAACCAGGACTCAAAGCAATGATTTGGAACAAAAGGAAGAAATAAACATCCAACAGGATCACAATGAAGAAACAAGAATCCAAAAAAAAATGAAGAGGGGCTGAGGAATTTCTGGGACAATCTGAAACCTTCCAATGTCGGAATTATGAGGGTGCCAGAAGGAGAAGAACAACAGCAAGAAATTGAGAAATTATTTGAAAACATAATAAAGGAAAATCTCCCCAATCTGGTGAAGGAAATAGACTTCCAGGAAGCCCAGAGAATCCCAAAGAAGTTGGACCCAAAGAGGAACACACCAAGGCATATCATCATTAAGTTACCCAAGATTAAAGATAAAGAGAGAATCCTAAAAGAAGCAAGAGGAAAGGAAAGAGTTACCTACAAAGGAGTGCCCATAAGACTATCAGCTGATTTCTCAAAAAAAAACCTTGCAGGCAAGAAGGGGCCAGAAAGAAGTATTTGAACTCATGAAAAGCAAGGACCTACATCCAAGATTACTCTATCCAGCAAAGCTTTCATTTAGAATGGAAGGGCAGATAAAGTGCTTCCCAGATAACATCAAATTCAAGGAGTTCATCATCACCAAGCCATTATTATATGAAATGTTAAAGGGACTTATCTAAGAAAAGGAAGATAAAAAATATGAACAGTAAAATGACAACAAACTCACAACTATCAACAAATGAACCTAAAAGAAAAGAAAAACAACAAAGACTAAGCAAACAGCTAGAACAGGAACAGAGAAATGGATGTCACATGGAGGGATTTCAGTGGGGAGGGGGAAGGGAGGAAAAGCGGAGAAAGGTACAGGGAAGAAGAAGCATAACTGGTAGGCATAAAATAGATGGGAGAGGTCAAAAATGGTATAGGAAACAGAGAACTCAAAGAACTTATATGTATAACCCATTGGCATGAACTAAGGGGGGGGAGTGCTGGAGGGTGGGCGGTGCTGGGCAGAGGGAGGGTAAAGGAAGAGAAAATGGGAAAACTATAATAGCACAATCAATAAAACATACTTAAAAAATACCAATAGTGTATTTTACAGAACTAGAACAAATAATCCTCAAATTTATGTGGAAACACAAAAGATCCTGAATATCCACAGCAATCTTAAGAAAGAACAAATTAGAGGTACCCCAAAACCTGATATCAAACTTTAATACAAGTCCATAATAATCAAAATAACATAGTTTGACATTAACACAGACATATAGATCAATGGAATAGAATAGAGAGCCCAGAATTGAACCCATATCTATATGATCAATTAATATTTGACAAAGGAGGCAAGAACATATAATGGGGTAATGAGTCTATTCAATAAATGCTGCTGGGAAAATTCTGCAGATACATGCAAAAAAAATTGAAACTAAACCACCTTCTTACACCATATTCAAGAATAAACTCGCAATGGATTATAGACTTAAATGTGATTCTAAACCATAAAACTCCTAGAAGAAAACATATGCAATAATATCTTGGACATTTCTCTTAGCAATGTTTTTTCTAATACATCTCCTTGGGCAAGAGAAAAAAAATTAAACAAATGGGACTGCATCAAACTAAAATGGTTTTGCAAAGTAAAGAAAAAGACCAACGAAACGAAAATACAATCTGCTGAATAGGAGAAGTATTTGCCAATGATCTATTCAATAAGAGGTTCATATCCAAAAGTTATAAAGAATTCAGAGAACTGAACACCAAACCAACAAAATATCCAATTGAAAAGTGATCAGAGAGAGGAGGAAAAGGTACAGGGAGTAAGTAGCATAAATGGCAGGTAGAGAACAGACAGGGGGAAGTTAAAAATAGTATAGGAAATATAGAAGCCAAAGAACTTATATGTATGACCCAGGGACATGAACTAAAGGTGGGGAATGCAGGTGGAATGGGGTGTGCAGGGCAGAGAGGAATTATGGGGGGGGGGAGTGAGACAACTGTAATAGCATAATCAATAAAATATATTTTTTAAATAAATAAATAAATAAAAGATGTCTGGATTAGAAACCCATGGTACTCAATGAAATACTACTACTTGGCCATAAAAAAGAATGAAATCTTACCATTTGTAACAGCATAGATGAACCTAGAGAGTATTATGCTAAGTGAAATAAGTCAGGCAGAGAAGACAAATAACATGATTTCACTTATTTGTGGAATCTAAAGAACAAACTAAACAGAGTAGAAACAAACTTATAGAGAGAACTGACTGACAATTGTCAAGGGTGAGGAGCTTTGGGGGCTGGGTGAAAAAGGTGAAAAGAGTAAGAAGTACAAATTGATAGTTACAGAATAGTAACAGAGATACGAATTACAATATAAGTAATGAACTCAATAATATTGCTATAAATCTGTAAGGGGCCAGGTGAGTACTTGAAACACTGAGGGGACCACTCTAAACTATATGAATTTCTAACCACTATGTTGTACATCTGAAACGAATACAGAATAATATTGAATGTAAACTTTAATTGAAAAATTTTTTTTAATGTAAAGAAAAAATATTTCACGTTCTTCAATGTCCCACGCAGTCTGAGTTTCTCTTTAGGTACAGTCACCTCTCTCTTCATTGGCTCAGCAAGTCTCAAACACTTTCTGTTGGTGGAACAAGACTTGTCACTGGTTCTCATGGCAGAGATTTCCTACCAAATTTCTCCCTCAATGTGAAGAGATGCATCTTTCCTAGATGAGGTTAATGGAGACACTGTTTCTGTGCAGACCTCATGTTCAGTGCCTGAGCAAGATACAAGCTGGTGGGCTAATGAATGCTAATTAGGGTGGATTAAGTGTGGCCATCTGTCACATTAGTTTATTTCATTGCACCCCTCTTCTGGAAGGAATTTCACTTTTTTACTCTTGTGAAGATTGTTTAATTTAAATATAGAATAAAGAGATTGATATTTTATCTTCAGCTCACATCTCTATAATCATCATCATCATTATTCACACATATTTTGTGCCTTCTGTATCCTTCTAGATGGCTGAATGTCACCGTCTCAGAGAACATGAGAAATAACAGTGAGACCAATTAGTAAATATTAAGAAAATACACAAAGTATACATTCTTGCACAAGTAAAGAATGAAATAATAGAGACCTTACTGAAATGCTTGGCTGTGGATGTCCTCCCTGACTGGCTTCTGAATTGCCCGATGTCATTTTAAATTGGAATAAAAGCATGATTTTCAGTTGAATGAGTTATGTCTTTCAAAAGCCCTTGAGGAAAAATGACTACAATATAACTTTTGAGTCTTTGCATTGGAAGGCTTTTTGCTTAGGAGATATTGTAAGTGTAGATGCGTATCCCTTCCAATGATTGTAGGAGTGATTTCAATGTAGACTGAAAGTATTTACCAAATTGTCAGGATATTAAAATAGTCCTCTTCCTGGTTCAGATACCAAAATGTAAGTTAAACCCTCTTCACATGTGGAATTTCAATATTCATGGAACCCCCTTCAACTTTGAAATAGAAAGGATACAGAAAAAAAACTTTTTGAAGAAATCATCAAAGAGAACTATTACTATGTTAATTATCCAACAGTCCTCTTCTTCTAAATTCCCCAGGAGGACTTTGGGCAGGTGCAATTTCCCTTACCTGAAGCCTTGTAAGGAGGACTTTCTGGAAACTATTGGGTTGGTTAAAAAACCCATATGTTTTTTTTCCATAAAACCAAAGACACATTTTTCATTTTCACCAATAATTTTATTGATTTGAGTATTTTGAGTATGTCAGCTATCTCCTGTGCAGTATAATATCGATTGCTCTCAATTAATGTTTCAATTTGATTGCTATCAACTTTAACTGGTCTACCTGACCATGGAGCATCATCCAGGGAGAAATCTCTATCATGAAACTTCACAAACCATTTTTGACACCTTAAATCAGTCACAACACTTTCTCCATACACTGCACAAATCTTTTTTGTGTTTCAGGTGCATTTTTACCTTTCTTGAAATAATAAAGCATAATATGACAAAAATATTGCTTATTTTCTTCCATCTTCAATATTAAAGTGGCTACACAAAAATTCACCAATTTTGATAAATTTTCTTTTAATGCACACTGATATGACAACTGTCACAATACAATCTAACAAAGCTGTTTCAAATGAAGTTAAACACAACTAAGAGCTACTAGAGCCATCTCACGGAAAAAAAAAAAAGAAAGAAACTTTTGGACCAGCCCAATACTTAGAAAGTTAACCGGGTAGACCAGTGACTGACCCACGTCTGGGATAGTTCAAGTTGCCTGTGACAGTGGTGGGCAGTGGTGTCTACACTGCCATGGGCCTGCACTCCCTGAGGTTTGAGGGGCAAAGGACTTGTGAGTCTTTCCTGTGGAATAGACTTGGGCCAGGCAGGAGACAGAATCATTGTGAAGGTGCTATTTCCCAATTGGAATCTCAGGTGGCTAAAGAACTTTTAATCTGTATAGAGGTTTGCCATAAACTCCTTAGCATAAAGTCTAAATTTTGGAAATTCAAGTTCTTTTTTTCCTTGTTCCTTTATTTTATTTTACTTTTATTTAATCATTTTCTATTTTTCAATTATAGTTGACATACAATATTATATTAGTTTCAGGTGTACACCCCAGTGATTAGACAACTCACTAAGTGATCATCCCAATAAATCTCATACCCATCTGACACCACACATAATTATTAGAATATTATTGACTATATTCCCTATGCTGTACCTTACATCCCCATGACTATTCTGTAACTACCAATTTATACTTCTTAATCCCTTCACATTTTTCACCTATCCCCCCAACCCCCTCCCATCTGGCAACTGTCTAATTGTTCTCTATAGCTATTTGTCTGTTTCTGTTCGTCTTGTTAGTTTATTTTGTTTTTGAGATTCAGTTTTTGATGGATATGTATTTATTCCCAAGCTTTTTCTTTTAAACGTGTGAGTTGTAAGACACATTGAGTGACTTCACTAAGACCACAAGAAATAAGGCTTAAAAACTAAAACATTTGGCAGAATTGCAGGCAGAATCATTGGGTGAGCTAACAGCTTGCAAATATAGACCAAATCTTCATCAAAACTTGGTGTCCACAACTTTCCACCACCTCTTCATGTGCACAGGTATCTCGGATAGCCTTTAGCAAAAGACCGATCCTGAGCACAGTCTATAGGAATAGAATGTATAAAAGTGGCACTAACTTACCATTGCCTCAGGATGTGTTTTATGGGGGGGATACCACTTGTTAGGTCTAATTTTCTGACCTGGGTGCCTGAAGCAATCTGATTGAAGTGGCATAAAATGTAAGATGGAAAATTATGACCTCTTTTTATATGTAAGAGTGCCATTGTTTTTTTTTTTTAAATTTAATTAATTTTTTTTGTTTAATTACAGTTATTTGCAGCCTCTCCCCTCCCCCCTCCCTTCCCCTCCCGTCCCACCCCCCCACCTCCCTCCTCCCCCTTAGTTCTGTCCATGTGTCCTCCACAGTGATTCCTGAAAACTCTTCTCCCCATTGTCCCCTCCCCCCTCTCCCCTGTCTATTGTTAGCTTGTTCTTAATTTCAGCGTCTCTGATTATGTTTTGCTTGCTTTCTGCTTTTGTTGGTTATGATCCGGTTAAAGGTGAGATCATAATTGTTGTCACAACAAAACTGCATTACATCCCACAGGAGAATGCACTTCACAATTGCCCGGTCTGTGTGAAAAAGGAGCCAGAAAGGCAAACCCACCAAAGCCGCATTGACCAATTTAAACATCCACTTCTTAGAATAATAGGTTTCCAAAAGAAAGGCAAATCATGTTTTAACCTCTACTCACAGACACACACTGCGTTTTGCAAATTTACAACCATCGGGATCAATCTTGAGAGATATCCAAAGACTCAAAATCCATAAATCGATTCCTTTCATCATTTATGTTCCATATTCCTACATTTTTTCCTTTTTGCATCACAATATTTAGATTTGAAACAGATTCCCTGATCATCCATCTGGCCTTTGCTAAACAGAAGGAGAGCTGGCAGAGAAGGTAAAGAAATCTGATTTTCCAAAACAGAACACTCTTTTATTCATAGGCAGCATGCCTTCTGGGAATAACTAGATATAATTTTTTAACCCTAAATATGAAATCTGGAGGAATTTTAATAGTAGTAAATAAATAAATGAGTGAATGAATTCTTCACTATGTCATACAGACTTCCCTTTGGTTTTATAAGCATTTCCATTGTGAAAACTTGTTGTCTCACTATTAAAATTCTGCCTCCTTTTCCTCGTTCCATGATTTTTCTTTTCCATCGGTGATTTTTATTTTCTTCTCCATGTAATAAACACATTTCTTTTCTCTGCCCATCATTCCCTCCACTCTGAGACACTGTTTTGAAAGAGGAAGGCAGAACCTCTGCACATACCTTTCCATTCTGGGAAGTGCGAAAGGCATGTTCTCCTCCCCCGGAGCCAGCAGGGTTGACCCTGGTAGAAATAGGGAGCGGAGCAAGGCGCACATTTTATGACTGGCTTCTCATCAAGCTGATCTGTAGGCTGTGAGCACTTTAACCTGTATTTAAATTTTTGCAAGACCAGGCCAGTCAAAAACAATAACAGACATCCTGAAATGGTTTTATATTTTGCTGATCCTTAGTTACTTTCTTTTTTCTTTAACTTGACAGAAATCCATGCAAATGGGAAGGCACTTGCCAGCTGCATGATTGATTACTCAGTCTTTGCAGAATCCCTACATTTTATTTGAATATTCACTATCATATCCAAGTGGTGCCCACTGCTTTGTATCTTGAATGCAGAAATCTTTACTGCACTAACTGAGACATATTATTCACCACTCTGGAGGTAGCAAAAGGATTGATTTATCCAGGTACATATTGCTTACCCAGCAGCTGCTGGATTCAGAATCATTTGCTTAGAAAATCCATCAGAATTAAAGAGCAAATTTCCAAATAAATTGTTACTATTTTCATCTGCAGCCTGGATGCATACACTGTGGGAAGTACAAAGATCCTTTTCCCTAAACGTTTCTTTGAACCTGTTCTTAGTAACACTTATGTAAGCAAATGCCTCGGGTGTTTTCCTAGTGACCACAGCTGTTGTTTGACCTCATGATGTTGAGGTGCCTCTTAACTTCCTCTGATTTATGTTAAAAATAAGTTGGCTCATCAGAATTAGTCAGGACACATGCATCTAGCTCTGAAGGAGCAGACAATTTAGAAACACGAAATGGCTCCTCAGCCATCTTGCAGAACACCGATCAGAGCCTGGCCCCTGTCCTGCAAAGTGAGGCAGGCCTCCTGGGAAGCATCCCCAGGACTTTGACTGTCCTTGCTGGAAATGTTGAGCAGCTCCTGTCTCTTGGTCCTTTCAACTTACGTATCCTTTCCAAAGCATCCTTGCAGGTGATCATTATTATCAAGTCTATGGGTCTATTTAATAGAAGCATGTAAGATTCAGAAAGGAAGTCACCTTCAGCAATTTGATGGCAAATACGAAACTGAATGGTCAGAAGTCTTCTTAACCCATCTCGTTGCGAGCTAATGGTGAGTCACGTTGCTTCCCTCAACTTCATACAAATATTTTTTTCTGAATTGTCCCAAAATGATTTGCCTTCAATAGCTTATCAATTTCATTATAATCTTGACCTCGACCTCATCCACCCTCTTCTCTTAACTAAATGCAGGTAGTGTCACCTTGTAGTCAAGGCCCTATGGCTTTGGAGTGGGATTCCCTGGATAATTTTGGTTCTGCCATTTGCATACTGTGTGACTTTGAGCACATCATCAGGTTAAACCATATGAGATTGCCATATCTGTTGGTCAAAACAGGTCAAATATTATCAATTTCATTTGATCCAATATTAATTTCTATAAATTTTAGTTTTCTCCTTTGGGAAAAGAGGCAAAGGAGAAAAACCTAGGTTGTGGAATTACTATGAAAATCAAATGAGAGACCTGTCAAGAATTAGTACAGTACTTGGCACAAACTAAGCATTGGATGTTTCTATTATGGACAGCAGGGACATTAATTAAGAGTCATTATTTTAGATGTGACTGACTTCAGCTGCATCTAATGAAGCAGTCACTGCAGTTAGATTTTGTTCCTGGCAACTGAGCTGTTTTTCAATATTGGTAGTGTTGGTAACTCTAAAAATCTGAATTACAAGCTATACCTAGAGAGTTCAATGCTAAGTTAAAATTTCAAGTCAGACAAATGTGCCATCATATACTCTGCAGAGTGGGAACAGAAGGCTGCCCCTGTGTCTCATCTTCATCCTTCCTGCAATGGAAAAAGTTCAACCATGTCTTTAGCAAGGTCAAAACAAAAGCCAGTAATCAAAGTTTCTGTATCATAATAAAGCTTAGTCCTTTGGAACCCACAGTTGGCTGCTAAATGGTCTCAGCTCCCGTCCAGGTAGCTTAACACTGTTCCCAGATGTGCTGCCGGGTGCAGGGTCCACCTGGAGCCTGTGTTTGGACTCCACGTGGCTGCTGGCTAGATCCACATGGTTATGGAGAAAATGCATTAATGCATGAGATGAGCACAGGCTCCAGGAGAGAGATAGCTCATCTTTGTTCTCTTGGGATTATATTATCTTGGGCTTAGAAAGGAACTTTTTCAGTTAGAGGAGTTCTAGCCAATATGGAAGCGTAGGTAGAAACCCTTCGCTTCTTCGCACAACCAAAAGGAGGATAACAACCAATCTAAAAATCAATAAACAACTAGAAGTGCCAGAAAATCAAATTGCATGGAACTCTGACAACCACAGAATTAAAGAAACAGTCAGGCAGAACAACCAGACAAATAAGGCTGCAGACAGAGAGAAACCACAGTGAGGTGGAGGACCGTGAGGGTGGAGCGGGCTGCTCAGGAGGGGCTGACTTAAAGGGGAAACTAAGACTCAGAGGTGGCTGTGGGGTGGTTGCCATGATGGGCGGAACTCCAAGGCTTACACCAGAGTTCTTGAAAAGTGCACTAGAGAGGAGCAGGCAAGCTGCATTGTTCCCTCCCTGGCCCCTCCCCCATAGGCAGCTCTGCAACTGAGCAAGGTTTGCTCTGCCCAATGAATACCTAAGGTCCTGCCCCCTTACAACTTAACAAGGGCCCCAAACAAAGAAATAGGGCCAAAATGAAAGAGCAGAGCAAAACCTTAGAAAAAAAGCTGAGCAACAAGGGTATAGCCAACCTCTGTGATGGAGAATTAAAGCCCTGGTAATCAAAATGATGACAGAACTGATTGACCTTGGTTGAAAAATGAAAGATACCCAAAATGAAATAAAGCAAAATATTCAAGGAACCAATAGTGACAGGAAGGAAACCAGGACTCAAAGCAATGATTTGGAACAAAAGGAAGAAATAAACATCCAACAGGATCACAATGATGAAATAAAAATCCAAAACAATGAAGAAAGGGTGAGGAATCTCTGGGACAATCTGAAACATTCCAATATCCAAATTATAGGGGTGACAGAAGGAGAAGAACAACAGCAAGAAATTGAAAAATTATTTAAAAACATAATGAAGGAAAATCTCCCCAATCTGGTGAAGGAAATACAAGAAAGTCCAGGAAGCCCAGAGAATCCCAAAGAAGTTGAAACCCAAAGAGGAACACACCAAGGCATATCATCATTAAGTTATCCAAGATTAAAGATAAAGAGAGAATCCCAAAAGCAGCAAGAGGAAAGGAAAGAGTTACCTACAAAGGAGTTCCCATAAGACTATCAGCTGATTTCTTAAAAAAAAACCTTGCAGGCAAAAAGGGGCCAGAAAGAAATATTTGAACTCATGAAAGGCAAGGACCTACATCCAAGATTACTCTATCCAGTAAAGTTTTCATTTAGAATGGAAGGGCAGATAAAGTGCTTCCCAGATAACATCAAGTTCAAGAAGTTCGTCATCATCGAGCCATTATTATATGAAATGTTAAAGGGACTTATCTAAGAAAAGGAAGATAAAAAATATGAACAGTAAAATGACAACAAACTCACAACTATAAACAAATGAACCTAAAAAAATAAAGAAAAACAACAAAAACTAAGCAAACAACTAGAACAGGAACAGAATCAGAGAAATGGACATCACATAGACGGATTTCAGTGGGGAGGGGAAGGAGAGGAATAGGGGGGAAAGGTACAGAGAAGAAGAAACATAATTGGTAGGCATTACGTAGACAGGGAGAGTTAAAAAATGGTATAGGGAGGAGGAAGATGGTGGCGAGATAGGTGGGAGCCGAGTCCACTTCCCCCTGCCCACTGGTGAAACACCTAGCTGATTTTCAGAGGAACAGTGTGAACAGCCAACAGTGTTCCAGCATATATGAAGATTGGAGACCAAAATTATAGGGGACATTGAATGATCAGACAGTAAGGAGAGTGCTTTGGGACAATAAGGTCCCCAGGACCAGCTTGGGGACCAGGGCGGGCTACAGCCCCAGGCCCAGCACCAGCTCGGTCTGCTGCAAGATTCTTGGGAGAGAGTAAGAGTGGGCTGTGTGAGGCCAGGTGCTACTTTGGACTGGTGGGCTTAAATAGGAAGAATTTTTCAAAAATAAAAAGAGAAAAAAGAGGCACTCCACGGCTGTTTGGGGAATTCTCTGCAGCAGCCTTCAGCCTCCCACCCCTTGGCCCCCTACAGCCCTGGGGTTGGTGCACGCCTGGTGATCGGTGGCCCAGGATGGCCAGTCTGCACCCACTCCAAAAGCACCAGGGATGGTGCGCAACCAGTGGCCCCTGGCCTGGTTGTGGCTCGCCACACCCAATCCAGGAGCATCGGGGACGGTGTGCACTCGGTGATTCAAGGCCTGGTGGTGGCCCACAGACCTCATGTCCGGGTGCCAGGGACAAAGCACCTCCCACCCAGCCCCTGCGCTCAGAGTCCTGCAGGGCCGACTGGCTCTGTAGGTGATAGGCACAAGTGCCCGCAGAGGGGAGCTGCAGTCTGCGGAAAGACTTGACTCAGTGGGGGGCATAAACTACCCAGAAGAGGTGCTGAGAGTCCCTAGCATCTAGGTCAGCAAAGAACAAGAAGGCAGTGTGTGAGTTGCCCCTAATTGGTGAACCTCAAGGACCACACAACTAGTGGACTAAAGGCCTAGGCTTAGGGCAGAAGGGCACCTAGGAACTGGGCTGCAAGCTGGACAACAGCGAAGAGTGCATCTCAGGAAGGGAGAAAAGCAAAACCAATACCTTCCCAGCCTGAAGATCAGCGGAACAGGCCTGACCAGTTTAAACCCAGCAGAAGGCTTTTTTTTTTTAATTTCTTCTTCCTTTATGTCCTTATTTCTTTTTTTATTCCTCCATCCTCCCTTTCCTTTATTATTCCTTATTTCTTCCTTTTTCTATTTTTTTATTTCTTTTAATTTAAATTTTTTATTTTTATTTTTTTTTAAGATTTTATTTATTTATTTTTAGAGAGAGGGAAAGGGAGGGAGACAGAGAGGGAGAGAAACAGCAATGTAAGGTTGCTCCCCACATGGCCCTCATGGGGACCCGGCCCACAACCCAGGCATGTGCCCCGACTGGGAATCGAACTGGGACCCTCTGATTCTCAGCCCGCGCTCAATCCACTGAGCTACACCAGCCAGGCTAATTTAAATTTTTTAAAATTCCATCTTCCTTCCTTTCCTTCTTTCTTTTTTATTCCTTCTTCCTTCCTTCTTATTATTTTTAATTCTTTCTTACTATCTTTCCTTCTCTTTTTCTCTTCACTCCTTCTTCCACCCATCCTTCCTTTTCTTTTTAATTCTTTCCCCTTCCTTCCTTCCGTTTTTTTCCCCTCTTCTTTTCCCACAGGTGAGACATTAAAACCTGGATCTGTGAAAAGACCAGAGTTAGACTCAAACAGGGGTCATCCCAAAAAACAGAGACAGTGAGACAAATTTCACTTTGCTACTCCAGAGAACTTGCAAGGTGGGAGTGATGAAAACCAGTACACTGCTGGAAGAGGATATCCAGCAACAGAAAATAGCAGAAGGTGAAGGAGGAAGTGGAACCCACACTAACCTCAATCCAGGACCAACCTTGAAATACAACCAATTGGTGGAGAAATTACCCACAGCAAACAACTGAACAAGAGTGAGAGAGAAGCCTCAAAACCTTGTTCACACAGTAGAATCAGCTTCAACACAACCTGTCCACACCTGCACAACAGAGTACAAGGCATGGTAAATGGAGTGACCCTCAATTAACCACCTGGAAGAAAGGACCCACCAAAGAAAAACCTAACAACAATCAAAACCCAAAGACATACAGAGAGTCAACATAAACAATAGTCCAAGACCACAAAGCTCAGGAGATTAAGGAGACTATACCACTGAATCTCACAGGTATTCTACCATAGAAGTTCATACCAGAAACTCAGGGAGTCAGAACGGATCAATTTAAGAAGCAGAGGTTAACAAGAAGAGTCTCACAATGGGAAGACAAAGAAACAATCCCCAAGTGACAGGAAAGGAGGAAGCCCCAGAAAGAATGATAAATAAAATAGAGGCAAGTCAACTATCAGATATTGAGTTCAAAGCATTGGTCATCAAGAAACTCAATGAGCTCACAGAAAATTACCAGAAACTATAGGGAAACTACAATGAATTCACTGCAAACTATATCAACATGAAAAAGGAAATAGAAAATATCAACAAGGGCCAAGAGGAAATGAATAATACAATATCTGAACTGAAGAATACAGTAGAAGGAATCAAAAGCAGACTCCATGAAGCAGAGGATCGGATCAGTGAGCTGGAGGGTAAGGTAGAAAAAAACACCCATAAATAGGAAGAAAAGGAAAAGAGGCTCAGAAAGAATAAAGAGGGATTAAGGGAAATGTAGGACAACATGAAACATAATAATATCCATATTATAGGGATACCAGAAGGAGAAGAAGAAGAACAAGGGATAGAAAACCTGGTTGAAAAAGTAATGGTGGAAAACCTCCCTAATATGATGAGAGAAAAAGTAACACAAATCCAGGATACACAGAGAGTCCCACTCAAGAGGAACCCAAACAGGTCCACTTCAAGACACATCATAATTAAAATGGCAAAATTCCAAGACAAAGAGAGAATCTTAAAGGCAGCAAGGCAGAAACAGGAAGTAACATACAAGGGAGCCCCGATAAGGTTAGCAGCTGACATCTCAATGGAAACGCTCCAAGTCAGAACAGAATGGCAAGAAATATTCCAAATAATGAGAACCAGAGGCCTGCAACCAAGGCTACTGTTCCCAGCAGGGCTCTCAATCAAGATAGAAGGCCAAATAAGGAGCATCCCAAACAAAAGAAGTCTAAAAGAATACACCTCCACCAAACCAGCTCTGCAAGAGATGCTAAAGGGACTGATTTAAGGAAAGGAAGGAAAAGAGAGTGAGGAACACAGGTACAATAAAATGTCAATGAATAAGTACTTATCAATAATAACCTTAAACGTAAATGGATTAAATGCTCCAATCAAAAGACATAGAATAACTGAATGAATAAGAAAACACAACCCACACATATGCTGCCTACAAGAGACCCACCTCAGGACAAAAGACCTACACATACTGAAAGTGAAGGGTTGGAAACAGATTTTCCAAGCAAACAGATAGGAAACAAAAAAAGCTGGGGTAGCAATACTCATATCAGACAAAGTAGACTTCAAAAAAAGGGCCATAAAGAGAGACTGGGAAGGACACTTCATAATACTCAAGGGAAGAATCCATCAAGAAGACATAAGCATTATAAATATATATGCACCCAACATAGGAGCACCCAAATACATAAAGAAAATCTTGGAGGACTTCAAGAAAGATATAGACAGCAACACAATTATAGTAGGGGATTTTAACACTTCACTGTCAAAAATGGACAGATCTTCCAAAGAAAATATAAACAAAGACATTGTGGCATTGAACAATGCCCTAGATGAAATAGACTTAACTGATATATATAGAACCTTTCACCCCAAAGAAGCAAAATACACATGCTTTTCAAATCCACACAGAACATTTTCAAAGATAGACCACATGATAGGACACAAAACAAGCCTCAACAAATTCAAGAAAATTGAAATCATATCAAGCATTTTCTCAGACCACAAGGGACTGAAACTAGAAAACAAACTAAAGGAAAAAAACCCAAAACACTCAAAATCATGGAGATTGAATAGCATGCTATTAAACAACAAATGGGTTAAGAATGATATTAGGGAAAAATTAAAAAGTTCCTGGAAACAAATGAAAACGAACTGACAACATTCCAAAACCTATGGGACACAGCGAAGGCAGTCCTGAGAAGCAAGTTCATAGTGATACATGTCTACCTAAAAAAGATATAAACATTTCAAACAAACAACCTAATCCTACACCTACAAGAACTTGAAGAAGAACAACAAAGACAGTCCAGAGCAAGTAGAAGGAAGGAAATAACCAAGATCAGAGCACAAATAAATGACATAGAGACTAAAAGCACAATTCTAAGGAATCCAGGAGCTGATTCTTTGAAAAGATAAACAAAATCGACAAGCCTTTAAACAGGCTCATCAAGAAAAAAAGAAACAGGACCCAAATAAACACAATCAGAAATGAAAGAGGAGAGATTACAACTGACACCACAGAAATACAAAGGATTGTAAGAAATTACTACGAACAACTGTATGTCAAGAAATTTGAAAACCTAGGTGAAATGGACAAATTTCTAGAAAAATATAATCTTCCAAAACTCAATGAAGAAGAAACAGAAAGCATGAACAGGCCAATAACACCAGATGACATTGAAGCAGTAATCAAAAAATTCCCGACACACAAAAGCCCTGGACCAGATGGTTTCACAGGAGAATTCTACAAAGCATTTAAGTAAGAGCTAACCCCTATCCTTCACAGACTATTCCAAAAAATCCAAAATGATGGAAGACTCCCAAACTCTTTTTATGAAGCCAGCATCATCCTAATTCCAAAACCAGATAAAGACACAACAAAGAAAGAAAACTTCAGGCCAATATCGCTAATGAACATAGACGCTAAAATCCTCAACAAAATATTGGCAAACCACATCCAGCAAGACATTAAAGAGATCATACACCATGACCAAGTGGGATTCATCCCAGGGATGCAAGGATGGTACAATATTCATAAACCAATAAACATAATACATCACATAAACAAAAGCAAAGATAAAAATCACATGGTCATATCAATAGATGCAGAAAAAAACATTTGATAAGGTATAGCACCCATTTATGATAAAAACACTCAGCAAAGTGGGAATAGAGGGAGCATTCCTCAACCATAATAAAGGCCATATATGAGAGGCGTACAGCCAACATCATACTCAATAGGAAAAAACTAAAATCTTTCCCACTAAGATCAGGAACAAGACAAGGTTGCCCATTATCACCACTTCTATTCAACATAGTGCTGGAATATTTAGCCACAGCAATCAGACAAGAAAAAGAAATAAAAGGCATCCAAATTTAAAAAGGAGGAAACAAAACTGCCGTTGTTTGCAGATGACATGAAAGTGTACATAGAAAATCCTATAGACTCTGCCAAAAAACTACTCAACCTAATAAATGAATTTGGCAAAACAGCGGGATACAAAGTCAATATCCAGAAATCAAAGGCATTTTTGTATATCAACAATGAAACATTAGAAGCAGAAATCAGGGCAAAAAGCCTGTTTGATATAGCAACAACAACAAAAAAATACCTAGGAATAAACCTAACCAAGGAGGTAAAAGACCTGTACTCAGAAAACTACACAACACTGAAGAAAGAAATTATGGAAGACACAAGCAAATGGAAACATATACCGTGCTCATGGATCAGAAAATCAACATCATCCAAATGTCCATACTACCCAAAGCAATTTATAGATTCAATGCAATCCCTATCAAAGTTCCAATGGCATATTTCACAGATATAGAACAAATACTTCAAAAATTTATATGGAAACATAAATGACCCTGAATATCTGCTGGAATTTTAAGAAAGAAGAGCAAAGTAGGACGGATCACAATACCTGATATCAAACTATATTACAAGGCCACTGTAATCAAAACAGCCTGGCATTTGCATAAAAACAGACAGATAGACCAATGGAACAGAATATAGAGCCCAGACATAAATCCAAGTCCCTATGGCCAATTAATTTTCGACAAAAGGAGCAGCAGCATAAAATGGAGTAAAAATAGCCTCTTCAACAAATGGTGTTGGGAAATCTGGACGGCAACATGCAAAAATAATGAAACTTGAGCACCAACTTACACCATACAAAAAAATAAATTCAAGGTGGATAAAAGACTTAAATATAAGTCGTGACACCATAAAAGTCCTAGAGGAAAATATCAGTAGGAAAATCTCAGACATTCCACACAGCAACATCTTCACTGATATGTCCCCTAGAGCAAGGGACATAAAGGAAAGAATAAACAAATGGGACTTCATCAAAATAAAAAGCTTCTGCATGGTTAAAGAAAACAGTATTAAAATAAAAAGAGAACCAACAGTATGGTAAAACATATTGGCCACTGATACCTCAGACAAGGGTTAGATCTCCAAAATATATAAAGAACTCATACAACTCCACTCCAGGAAGACAAAAAACCCAATTAAAAAATGGGCAAAAGACTTGAACAGACACTTCTCGAAAGAGGACATACAGAGGGCCCAGAGACATATGAAAAGATGCTCAACATCATTAGCCATCAGAGAGATGCAAATTAAAACCACAATGAGATACCACCTCACACTGAGCAGAGTGGCCATCATTAACAAAGCAATAGACAAGTGTTGGAGAGGATACGGAGAAAAGGGAAACCTAGTGCACTGTTGGTGGGAATGCAGACTGGTGCAGTCACTATGAAAAACAGTATCGAATTTCCTAAGAAAACTAAAAATGGAACTGCCTTTTGACCCAGCAATTCCACTGCTGGGATTATACCCTAAGAGCCCTGAAACACTGATTCAAAGGAACCTCAATGTTCACTCCAATGTTCATAGCAGCACAATTTACAATAGCCAAGTGCTGGAAGCAGCCTACATGCCTATCAGTAAATGAGTGGATCAAAAAATCATGGTACATTTACACAATGGAATACTACACAGTAGAGAGAAAGAAGTTACTCCTACCTTTTGCAACAGCAAAAGGAACTGGAGAGCATTATGCTAAGCAAAATCAGTCAGGCAGTAAGGGACAAATACCATATGATCTCACCTTTAACTGAACATAATCAACAAAATAAAAAAGCAAGCAAAATATAACCAGAGACATTGAAATTAAGAACAATCTAACAATAGCCAGAGGGAAGGGGGGAGGGGACAGTGGGGAGAAGGGTTTTCAGGAACTACTATAAAGGACACGTGGTCAAAACCAAAGGGAAGGGTGGAAGCAAGGGAGGGAGGTGGGTTTGGATGAGGGGGAGAGAAGGGGAGAAAATGCAGAGAACTGGGACTTCCGGCAAGATGGCGGCGTAGGTGGACATACCGTACCTCCACACACTACCAAATGAGGAAAAAACAGCCATTTAATTAAACAAAAACAGCCAGATCCAACAGAAAATCAAACTGAGAGGAAGTCCGACAACTAAGGAGTTAAAGAAGACACTTACAACCAGTCTGGTAAGCGGCGGAGCCGGGCGGAGAGAGAGCACGCAGCCACTCCGCAGTGAGCCAGGTGGTGAGCACACGGCAAGATTGCGGTTTGTGGAGTGGGACTGGCAACACTGCAGCACACCGAGACGGGAGTGCCTGACCAAAACGCAGCCAGCACCCAGCCCACCCGGAACCAGTGGGGCCAAGACTGGTGGACCCGGCAGGTCCTAATTCAAGTGCAGACAAACCAAAAGAAAAAGCAGGGCGAAACCCATCAAAGCAGGGAAATAAAACCTCAAACCACCAATTGAAAACACCTGTGGGAGGTGAGACGGTGGGAGGAACTCCCAGCCTCACAGGAGAGTTCGTTGGGGAGACCCACGAGGGCTTGGAACTGTGCGGGCCCGTCCATGGACCCTGGAGCGACCCCGGAGCTGGCACAGAGGGGCTCAATTTGCTTGTGGGAAGCGGTGTGGGTACGGAGAGCGGAGCAGGCGCCGTTGTGCTCTCAGGTCCCGCCCCCACAGGTGCGTCACAACACAATGATGAGGGTTACCCTGCCCCCACAGACAGCATCACAAAATAGCCACGTGAGTTGACCCACCCTGGTGAACATCTAAGGCTCTGCCCCTTAAAGTAACAGGCGCACCAGGGGGAAAAAATGGCCCAAATGAAAAAACAGATCAAAGCTCCAGAACTAACCGGCCAAGAGATAGCCAACCTGTCAGATGCACAGTTTAAAACACTGGTAATCAGGTTGGCCACAGAATTTGACGAGAAATTATCGCAATTACTTGAACAAATGAGGCAATTACTTGAACAAATGAGGAGAGATCTGCAGGGAACCAATAGGGATAAGAAGGAAACTGGGACTCAAATCAACAGAGTGGACCAGCAGAAAGAAAAAACCATCCAACCAGAAAAGAATGAAGAAACAAGAATCCAAAAAACAGAGGAGGGGCTCAGAAACCTCCAGGACATCTATAAATGGCCCAACATACAAATCATAGGGCTGCCAGAAGGAGAAGAGGAAGACCAAGAGATTGAAAACTTATTTGAACAAATAATGATGGAGAACTTCCCCAAGCTGGTGAAAGAAATAGACTTTTGGGAAGTCCAGGAAGCTCAGAGAGTCCCAAAGAAGTTGGACCCAAAGAGGAACACACCAAGACACATCATAATTACATTACCCAAGATTAAAGATAAGGAGAGAATCCTAGGAGCAGCAAGAGAAAAGGGGACAGTTACCTACAAAGGAATTCCCATAAGACTGTCAGCTGATTTCTCAAAAGAGACCTTGCAGGCAAGAAGGGGCTGGAGAGAAGTATTCCAAGTCATGAAAGGCAAGGACCTACATCCAGCAAAGCTATCATTTAGAATGGAAGGACAGATAAAGTGCTTCTCAGATAAGGTCAAGTTCAAGAAGTTCATCATCACCCAGCCTTTATTGTATGAAATGTTAAAGGGATTTATATAAGGTATGGAGGAATATCAACAGGGGAGTGGTAGGGGGAGAAGGGGTAAAAGGTGCAGAGAATAAGTAGCATAAAGGGTAGGTAGAAAACAGACAGGGGGAGGTTAAGAATAGTATAGGAAATGCAGAAGCAAAAGAACTTATGTGTATGACCTATGGACAAAACTAAAGGGTGGGGAAAGGGAGGGTAATGGCTGGAGGGGAAGAAAGCAGGGAAAATGGGACAACTATAATAGCATAATCAATAAATTTAAAAAAATAAAATGCAGAGAACTGTAATTGAACAACAATAAAGTAATTTTAAAAAAATTTAAATGGTATAGGAAACAGAGAACTCAAAGAACTTATATGTACAACCCATGGACATGAACTAAGGGAGGGATGCTGGAGCATTGGGGGGTACACAGCGGAGGGGGGATAAAGGGGAGAAAATTGGGAAAACTGTAATAGCATAATCAATAAAATATACTTTAAAAAAAACCAAAGGAGCTTTTTCAAAATAACCAATCAACTTCTCAAGCTTTTGCAGGCTACTGGAGGGTCCATGTTCCAGCCAACTGATCCCTTTCCCAGGTTTGACTGACAGGCCTGTATGGTCAAGCACCTCCCTCTTATCTGACTTTTATTGCTCATGTTCTTACCTCCCTGTGCCCCCTGACACAATCTGATACCAGACTGGGGAAGAGATGGGTGTTAATCCTTGGCTGAGCAATGCTATGATCCTCTGGACTGTGTGAAGCTGTAGCTTCCTGGCTAAGCAAGCTTATGCTTCGCAGTTGATTGTGCTTAATAATGTCTGATTCCCCTTGCTTCCTTCCTTTATTAATAACTAGCTAACTACCTATGGTAACAGTTTTAAGTTGGTTTTTGTGTAGTTTTTTGGTGTGGTAGAACAATTGTTTCTCTAGTTAATTTTCTTACACGTTTTCATGTGTGTGCTCCTGACTATCCCAGTAAATTTAATACTCTTTAAGAGCAGGAGTAGTGCCTTCTTTTTGCTCTGATGCTCCCCATAGTGATCAGTGCTCTGCACACAGTGGGCACCTGAGAGTTGCTACTGACTGATGGTTATAATGAAAGCTTCAACAGCTTCATGAACCAATGGACCACAGAGTAGTGTAATCACACTGCTGATTGTCTCAACCTCCAAACTCTGGGCTGAAAGCCAAAGCCCACCCAAGATGTTGTAATGGTCTTATAATGACACAGTATTTGTTTAAAGTCTTCTTAAGAGAAAGTCCATTGAAGCATCTTAAGCCTTCTAGGCATGCTGTCTGATTAGCCCTCATGCTGTGGCTCTGGAGTGATCTAATTCTCTATAGGAAAGGAGCCACAGAGGGTAGAGAGCCTCTATAGTATCTGTATCTTTGGTAACATTTATAACATCTCTGGTACAGAAACCTCTTGTTTCCCTACCCTTTGAAGTCTTCTTTGATCTATTTGGGGAATGGTAATTATTCCATTTTTAAAAAACTCTTATAGTGTCCGTTGTATAGAGCACATAAATTGGTCTTTGGTATTTATAATGATGAGTAAATAATGCTGACCAATAGCAATGACTGACGATAACAAAAAAGTAAATAGATTTCCTCTGAAGAAGAATTCGCAGACACCTTTTGTGTCTTTGCCTAAAATTAAATGGCAATTAGAAAGCAATGATTCCCATACTTGGCCAGCAAAGGACCACTGAGATGAAATAAGCTCATTTTCTTTCAAGTCTGTGGCTCTGTGGTGCCAGCTCTCCTACCCTTTCCCCTGGAAATAGATATAAACTAGATTGAAACATGGGCATTTCCAGCCATTAAGTGGAATCGATATTAAGGCTCTTAGCTTGTTTTTGCAGATATGATATGTTGCCATGGAAATAAGTTGGAAGCCAGCAACTGAGAAGTGAGAATTCTGGTTTTTGCTTAGCATCTAACTGTGGATAGAAAGACAGACTTTCAAAGAAGCTAAAGAATCAGAATTTTTGATTGTGCATTTACAACACCCCAGTAAAATAAAAATCTCTTAATTCCTTTTTTGCAACTTTCTAATAACAATCATGACTGCCAACTAATATTTAAGTTACCCTGATGGATACAGAATTGGCCCAGTGTAATAAAGAAAACAGCCATGAACCTATAGTCAGAAGGTCTGAGCTCAAATCTCACAAATTCCAGTGGTGAAAACTGGGACAAATCATCTAGACTCTCAGACTCTCCATTTCTTATTTAGAGATAATTATGAGCATTAAATGACAGAAAGTATGGGAAGCACTTCACTGTAAGTGATCAATAAATGTTCATTGAATTTTAGTGGAGAGAAAGGAAAGTAGAAAAGTATCTATTTGATTCCACCTCCACCCACTTCTGTATTCATCAACACCCTCGCCAGACTGAGACAATACTCCCCTTTGGCATTAGGTTGTAATCTCTGATCCAAAAGAACTTCATGATGTGTATTAGTTTTCTCTTGCCATAACAAATTACCACAAACTACACAAATGTATTACCTCAGTGCCGTAGGTTGGAAGTACGGCCCAATGTGGCTAGATTCTTTGCTAAGAGTCTCATAATGCTGAAATGAAGGTGTTGACTTGTTTACACCTGGGACTTAGGATCTTTGTCCAAGTTCACTGGTCGTCAGCAGAATTCAGTTCCTTCTCACGATTTTCACGTGGACCCCTGCATCTTTAAGCCAGTAACAATTTATCAGATCCTTCTGTTTCAAATCTTTCTGATCTCTGCTGCTCTGATTGGGAGAAAATTCTGCTTTCAAGGGCTCATGTGACTACATTTGGCCTAACTAGATAATTCAGAATAATTTTACATCTGAAGGTCAGTTGATTAGTAACTTAATTATATCTGTAAAGTGCCTTTTGCCATGTAGGACAGCATATTCAAGGGTAGGACACCATGACATTGAAGGTTAGTGAGGCCAGATAGTTGCTGAGTGCATGATGTGTTATGCAGAATAAGAATATATATTCATCCAATTTATCTGTTACAAATTGGCAATTGAAAAACAATATAAAGTAACTATGGTAACCCAACTGTCCAGGAACAGAATAAAAACAACCTAATTTCCATTTAAGTATTTCTGCTAGACTGTGATACCCATATTGCACTTTAGATCCTACCCCTCCATAATCATATTTCAGCCTCAGAATCAGCCAACTGCTTTTACTTTTTTAATTTTTTTTAATTTATTGACTGATATTGGTAAATAAAATTATATAGGTTTCAAGTGTACAATTCTACAGTAAGTCATCTGTATATTGTATTGTGTTTACTCCATCCAAAGTCAACTCTTCTTCCGTTACCATTTTTCCTGCATTTACCCTCTCCTGCCTCCCCAACCCCCATTTCCCTCTGGAAATTACCATACTGTTGTCTATAGTTTTCATTTCATCATTTACTCCCTTTATCTTTTTCACCAAGGCCCCAATCCCTCTCTCTCTGAGAGCTGGTAGTCTGGTCTCTGTATCTATAAATCTGTCTCTATCTTGTTTATTAGTTTATTTTGTTTATTAGATTCCACATGTAAATGAAATCACATGGTACTTGTCTTTCTCTGACTGGCTTATTTCACTTTGCATAACACTATGCAGATCCATCCATGCTATAGCAAAAAGGTAAGATATCCTTCCTTTTTATAGCTGAGTAGTATTCCATTGTGTAAACATACCAAGCTTCTTTTTTATCCACTCATCTACTGATGGACTCTTGAACTGATTCCAAATTTGGCTATTGTAAATAACACTGAAATGAACATAGGGATTCATACATTCTTTCAAATTAATGTTTTAGGTTTTTTAAAATATATTCCCAGAAGTGAAATCTCTGGGTCATAAGGCAGTTAATTTTTAATTTTTCAAGGAAATTCAATACTGTTTTCTTTCAGTGGCTGCACTAATCTGCATTCCCAACAACAGTGCATAAGGATTCTCATTTCTTCACACCCTAGCCAAAGCTTGTTGTTTATTGATTGATTTATGATGGCCATTCTGACAGGTGTGAGATGATATCTCATTGTGATGTTAATTTGCATCTCCCTGATGATTAGCAATGTCAAGTATCCCTTCAGATGCCTATTGGTCATCTGCATGTCCTGTTGGAGAAGTGTCTATTCAGGTCCTTTGTCCATTTTTTAATTGTATTGTATTGCTTTGTTTTTTGGTGTTGAGTTGTATAACTTCTTTATAAATTTTGGATATTGACCCCTTATGGGATGTATCATTGGTGAATATGTTCTTCCATGCAGTGGGTTGTTATTTTATTTTGTTGATAGTTTCCCTTTGCTGTACAAAACCTTTCATTTATTTATTTTTATTGAGTTTATTGGAGGTTAATTTATTAATAAAATTATATAGGTTTCAGATATACAATTACAAAACACATCATCTTTATATAGTATTGTGTTTTTACCACACCACAAACCAAGTCTCTTCCATCACCATTTAATCCCGCTTTAACCTCCTCTACATTCTGCCACCCACCTCCCTCTGACAATCATGTTACCGTCTGTGTCCATGAGCCTTTCTTTTTTTCCTTTGCTTAATCTCTTCGCCCTCCTCACCCAAACCAAACCCCCTCAACTCTGGTGGCTCTCAGCCATTTGCTGTATTCCCATTTTTTTAATATTTTCTTTTGTTTTCTTTGACCAAGGCTATATATCAGAAAAAATATTCTTATGAGAAATTGTCAAGATTTTACTGCCTATGTTTTCTTCTAGGATTTTTATGATTTTTGAGTCTTACATTTAAATTTTAAATCTATTTTGAGTTTATTTTGGTGTATGGTATAAGGAGATGGTCTAGTTTCTTTTTCTTTTTTTTTTTTTTTGCATGTACCTGTCCAATTTTCCCCACGCCATTTACTGAATAGAATGTTTTACCCCATTGTGTGTCCTTGCCTCCTTTGTCAAATATTAATTGACTATAAAGGTGAGGGTTGATTTCTGGGATCTCTATTTTGTTTCATTGATCTCTGTGTCTGTTTTTAGGCCAGTACCAAGCTGTTTCAATTACTATGGCCTTGTAGTAAACTTGATATCAGGAAGCATGATTTCCTCCAACTTTGTTCTTCTTATTCAAGATTTCTTTGGCTATTTGGGGTATTTAGTGGTTCCGTATACATTTTTGAAATATTTGTTCTAGATCACCCTCCATCTGCATCCACCTGAAGGCTGCCTTTTGCCTCAGTCTCTGAAAACGCCTCTGTTGTACTCAATGCTTGAGTCGCTTAAGGTAAATTCTCATTTAGTGGCCAGGTAGGCACACATTGTGTTCAGCAGATTGATACAGGTTCAAACTCAGTTTCAGCCCTGGGTCTGAGGCCATTCAGAAAAAGTCCTAGGATTTATTAAGTCTAGCTGACACCCCCACTGGGTGCCCACAGACTTTTGTGGTGGGGAGCGGGATCCCTAGGAGTCATCAGGTGAAACCAGCAGTTTATCAGGCCCATTAGACCAAGCTTTGGCCATGTGAAGACAAGGCTTTGCAGCAGTTGGATGTGTGAGGGGAAAATTGGCCACCATACTAGAGCCACACAATTCAGTCTGTTTCAGATTCTGCCAGCTGTGCAAGCTAAGCATGGTGGGGACCCCATGCAGCAGCTGAGTTTCTGGAGGCATATCTCAGCTGCAAAGTTTCCCTGAGGTGTGTGGGGTCTCAAACCCATGCCAGGCTCCCCAGCCCAGGGCACCAGAGCCAGGAAGAGGCACCCAGATAACATGGGAGATTCCCATGTTACTAAAGTCATGGAGGATTCTGTTGCTAGGGAGAAACAAGAGGCTGCTAGAGACACAGGTGTCCTCTTAAAGGGCCAATGCACAAAATCTTACTTGTAATCCCCCACCTGAAGCTCCCGCAGAGGGAGGGTAGAGTGAACTAGAGTTACGTGAGGAGCCTAGGTTTTGTGGCTCTAAGAAGAGAGCTGAAGGGACAGCTGCCAGGACCCCTCAGACACCATCCTTCTTGAGTGAAGCACTCCTCTCCTTATGGCATCAGCCTGGGAGAATGCAATGGCCCCGCTCCAGTCTCTCTGCTGTCCCACCCCGTGGAGTTCGTTCCCTGCTGAGGAGTCAGCTCACTGAGCCCGGGTGTAAAAGTCTGGGCGACTCAGGGCTGTCTGTGACTGAGTTGTACAGGTTTGGGGTGGGGGCCATTCCCCTACTTCCCTGAGATCTGCTAGACCCACCCTCACGGCTCCCAGTGTCCCCACCTTCCCGACTCCTGGTAGTCCTGCCCTGCTGAACGCAGACACCCCAGGAGGCCAGGGCAGAATCCAAGACAGACTAAATGTGTGGCTCTGGGTCAAGGGCCACCGCTCTGCCTTTCCCCAAGCCACCTCATCACAGGAGGTCCACTAGCTGCACCCTCCCAACTCTCCACCCCTGTCCCTGAGCGCCCCTCAAGGAGCTGCCAGAAGACAGTGGTGTCATTTTAACACACTAAATTCTGGGGTAATTTGTCATATAGCAATAGTTAATAGGATAGAATTAACCCCAAGTAGATTAACAATAAAATACTAATCCTTTAAAAAAAACACCAAAAAAATTCAGTTTGATTTTTTGACATAAAATAAATCAGATATTGCCCTGGCTGGTGAGCCTTAGTTGGTTAGAGCATCATCCCCTAAACCAAAGTTTGCAGGTTTGATTCCCAGTCAGGACACATACCCAGGTTGCAGGTTTGATCCACAGTCAGGGCACACGCCCAGGTTGCAGGTTTGACCCACAGTCAGGGCACACGCCCAGGTTGCAGGTTTGACCCGCAGTCAGGGCACACGCCCACGTTGCAGGTTTGACCCGCAGTCAGGGCACACGCCCACGTTGCAGGTTTGACCCGCAGTCAGGGCACACGCCCACGTTGCAGGTTTGACCCGCAGTCAGGGCACACGCCCACGTTGCAGGTTTGACCCGCAGTCAGGGCACACGCCCACGTTGCAGGTTTGATCCGCAGTCAGGGCACACGCCCACGTTGCAGGTTTGATCTGCAGTCAGGGCACACGCCCACGTTGCAGGTTTGACCCGCAGTCAGGGCACACGCCCAAGTTGCAGGTTTGACCCGCAGTCAGGGCACATGCCCAGGTTGCAGGTTTGATCCGCAGTCAGGGCACACGCCCAGGTTGCAGGTTTGACCCGCAGTCAGGGCACACACAACAAGGCAGCCCGTCGATGTGTCGCTCTCACACCCTTGTCTCTCTCTCTCTCTCTCCAACCTCTCTCTCTCCCTTCCTCTCCCTCTAAAAGCAATGAAAAAATGTCCTTGGGTAAGGGTAAAAAATTCAGATATCAAATCACCATTATGTACACTTTAAATATCTCATAGTTTTATTTGTGAATTATATCTGAGTGAAGCTGAAAAAATCAAGAAGTACAAATTTTCTCTTCAGAGACATTCACAAGGAAGACAGATTTCAGAGGTGTGCACTTGGATCTGCGACAGATAGGCCTCTCAAGCCAGTTTTCATGAAAACACCTTCAGAGAACCACATAGTCTCTGGAATATTTTCTGAAATTCATGGGGCCAAGGAAGCTCCATTCCTGATTCTTCCATCCATAGCAGCAGTGTGTTATCTGTTCAGCCGATAAGAAGTCTGTGCATGAAGAAAGTCAATAAAGAGGGGACAAGGGAAAGATGTAGGCTAAAAATCATAGAGCCTTGGTACTTTGCTTAAACCATCAAGATGATATAGACATGTGTGTGCTAGCAGGCCTCCAGAAGCATGGTGACATTGAATTATTCGTGAGAAGGAGAAGAATGCCTGCCTCTCAGCTCTGTGGTGCTTTGGGATAATTGAGGAGATTCTTAGAGATGTTATTAATGACTACAATCAAATAGAAACCTCCTTGGAAATGTTTACTCCCTTTTGAACCATCATCTTCTCTAGGTAGGTCAGGAAACAAGACCTAAATTGAAAATGTGACCTACTTCAGAGAAAACAGTCCCTAAGGTCCAACTTCTGAAGACTGAATGCTGGTTTTGAATGCTGATGATTGACAAGTGATCTGTGTTGTTCTTTCAGGAAAAGGGCCTTGGACTGTAAAATCTGCTTCACTGCAACTTCTATAAAGGTGCATTTTATATGTCACTACTTGGAGTATGAATCCATACTAATGGATGAAGCCAGACCAATCTTCTCCTGTTTATTTTTTAACAATACTTTATTCTCTTGGAAAATAAACATCCCCAAACCTTCAAGAACATTTGCATTTTGGTTGATAATTTGGTCATTGTGGAATACTCTTGCTTACTTTACAAATATTGTGTCAACTTAGAGAATACCAGTCTCTGAGGAAGGGGGTCAGTGCTTCACCAGGGCATCATAAATAAACCCAGTCAGCAAGACGAGACACTGAGTGGTCCCGCATTCATTTCCCAAGGTCGAGAGCTATCCAACGTGGAAAAAAGGTTTGGATTTACAAAAGTAGCTCTAGTAATATTTTATGAATTCAGAGAGTGTTTGGGTCAACAATTACCAACTGTTGACCCTCAGACAATGGTTGTTTGACCAACAAACAACCCTCAAATATCAGTGCCATGTCAAAAAATTGTATCTCATTCTTGCTACAAGCTGAAACAGGATTTCTTATTGTTTCTCTTGAATTCCTCTTGAACAGAGACTTAGGGATACAGCCCTTATCTTGCCTTCCCCATCCTCTGAATCCTTATGGATCTCTTAGAGTGGAGAAAAACAAGAAAGCCGCGGTCTCTAAAACTGGCAGTGGGTGCTACTGTGAATTCACAGGGGTGCCACAAGCTGTTCAAAAATTTTAATGAACACACAGCAATATTCAACATCTGTCGGGTTCTACAAAACTACCACTTCAAGGTAATTACAGTCTTATCGTTAAATCATGCTGCTCATTTCTATAATGTTTTATTATTTTTATTAAAATATAATTAACATAAAACATTATATAAGTTTACAGTTTACTATATATTGCAATATGCTTACCATCATAGCTTTAACTAACACCTCCTTCATATCGCATAATCATTTTTTTATGGTAGGAACAATAAAATCTAGTCTTTTAAAATATAATAATAAAATCTAGTCTCTTAGCTAGAGACTAGAAGTTTATAATACAGCATTGTTGACTATAGTCACTATGCTATGCATTAGCTCTCCAGAAACTTTTTTATCTCCTAGTTCCCACTTTGTACCCTTAAACAACACAACACACCCCCAATTTCCCCAACCCCATCCCCTAATAACCACAATTCTACTCTGTTTTTAGATTCTACATATAAGTGATATCATACAGTACTTGTCATTCTCTGATGTGTCTCAGTCAGCACAATGCCCTCAAGGTTTATCTATGTTGTTATAAATGGCAGAATTTCCTTCTTTCTCATGGCTGAATAATATTCATATATATATATAAAATCACATCTTTATCCATTCATCCACTGACAATTACTTAGGTTCTCTTCATATCTTTGCCTTTCTGAATATGCAGCAATAAACATGGAAATGCATATATCTCTTTGAACTCCTGTTTTCATTTGCTTTCAATATATACCCCATAATTGGAATGGCTAAGCCATATATGATCATTCTATTTTTAATCTTATAAGTAACCTCTATACTGTTTTCCACAGCGGTGTACACAGTGTAACGGTTCCCTTATCTTCACATTGTCATCAGCACTTGTCATCTCTTGTGTTTTGATGATAGTCGTTCTGATAGGTATGAGGTGATATCTCATTGTGCTTTTCATTTCTATTTGCCTGATAATTAGTGGTGTTTAATCTTCTTTTCATGTTCCTGTTGACCATTTGGATGTCTTCTCTGGAAAAATTTCTTTATTTCCTCTGCCTGTTTTCATTTCATTTTTTACTGGTTTTTGTTTTTGTCCTTGAGTTGTATAAGTTCTTTATATTTCTTGGATATTAACCCTTTATCTGATATATGGTCAGCAAATATTTTCTCTCATTCTATAGGTTGTTAATATTTCTTACCTATAGGTTTGTTATTGTTTCTTTTGCTGTGCAGAAGCTCTTTAATTTGATGTAGTTTCACTTACTGATGGTTGCTTTGGTTGCTTGTGTTTTCGGTATCATATGTAAGAGATTGTTTCCCAGTTCAGTGTCAAGGGGTTTCTTCCCTATGTTTTCATACAGAAATTTTAAAGGGTCATGTCTTATATTTAAGTTTTTAATCTATTTCCAGTTAATTTTTGTGAGTGGTGTAACATAGGGGTCCAATTTCATTTTTCTTCATTTGGGTATCCAATTTTTGCAATATAACTTATTGAAGATGCTATCCTTTAGTGTAAAATATTAGTGCAGGGGGTTATTTCTCGGCTTTTGAGTTTGCTGTTATACAGGTCTAGTTTTATGCTGTGCCATACCATTTTAATTACTATAGCTTTGTAGCATAGTTTGAAATGAGAAAATATGAAGCCTCCTACTTTTTCTTCTTTCTCATAATTGCTTTGGCTACTTGGGGTCTTTTGTGGTCTCATACATATTTTAGGATTGTTTTTTCTATTTCTGTGAAAAAATGTCATTGGAATTTTCATTGGGTTCAATTGAATCTATAGATGGCTTTGAGTAGTATGAGAATTTTAACAATATTCTTCTGATTCATGAACATAAGACATTTTTATATTTATTTGTGTTCAATTTCTTTCATTGGGTCTTATACAGATCTATTTTCTTAAATTTATTCCTAAGTATTTTATTGTTTTTTATATCCATATAATATCTTTTTTAAAATATATTTTGATTATGCTATTACAGTTGTCCCATTTACCCCCTTTCTTCCCCTCCACTCCCACTCGCTATTCCCCGCCCTTCAGTTTTTGTCCATAGGTCGTACATATAAGTTCTTTGGCTTCTACATTTCCTATACTATTCTTAACCTCCCCCTGTCTGTTTTCTACCTACCATTTATACTACTTATTCTCTGTACCTTCTTCCCCTCTTTCCCCCTGCAACTCCCCTGTTGATATCCCTCCATGCCTTATATAAATCCCTTAACATTTCATATAATAAAGGCTGGATGTTGATAAACTCCTTGAACTTGACCTTATCTGAGAAGCACTTTATCTGCCCTTCCATTCTAAATGATAGCTTTGCTGGATAGAGTATTCTTGGATGTAGATCCTTGCCTTTCATGACTTGGAATACTTCTCTCCAGCCCCTTCTTGCCTGCAAGGTCTCTTTTGAGAAATCAGCTGACAGTCTTATGGGCATTCCTTTGTAGGTAACTGTCTCCTTTTCTCTTGCTGCTTCTAAGATTCTCTTCTTATTTTTAATCTTGGGTAATGCAGTTATGATGTGTCTTGGTGTGTTTCTCTTTGGATCCAACTTTTTTGGGACTCTCTGAGCTTCCTGGACTTTCTGAAAGTCTATTTCCTTCAGCAGCTTGGGGAAGTTCTCCTTCATTATTTGTTCAAATAGGTTTTCAATCCCTTGGTCTTCCTCTTCTCCTTCTGGCACCCCTATGACTCGGATGTTGGGATGTTTAAAGATGTCCTGGAGGTTCCTAAGCCTCTCTTCAGTTTTTTGAATTCTTGTTTCTTCATTCTTTTCTGGTTGGATGTTTTTTTCTTTCTGCAGGTCCACTCCATTGATTTGAGTCCCAGTTTCCTTCTCATCCCTTCTCTTTTGTTCAAGTAATTGCAACAATTTTTCTTCTAATCCTGTGAGCATTCTGATTACCAATGCTTTGAACTGTGCATCTGATAGTTTGGTTATCTCTTCGTCACTTAGTTGTATTTTTTCTGGAGCTTTGATCTGTTCTTTCATTTGGGCCATTTTTTTTTTCTCTGTGCGCCTGTTACTTTAAGGGGCAGAGTTTTCATATCCTATAACTTTATTAGTTTCAGGATTTTCTATATGTAAGATGATATCATCTGCAAATAATCAGTTTTACTTCTTTCATTCATATTTGGATGCCTTTTATTTCTTTGTCTTGCCTAATGCTCTAGCTAGGACTTGCAGTACTATGTTGAATAAGAGCGGTGTGAGTGGGAATCTTTGACTTCTTCCTGATCTTAGAGGAAAAGCCTCCATTTTTTTTTAACTGTTGAGTATAATGTTAGTTGTGGGTTTGTTGTGCATTGCTTTTATTATGTTGAAATATGTTTCTTCTATACCCAATTTGTTTAAAATTTTAATCATGAAAGAATGTTTGATTTTATTAAATGGGTATTCTGCATCTATTGAGATAATCATATAATTTTATCTTTCATTCTATTAATATAATTTATGCCATTAATTGATTTGCATATGGTAAGCCATCCTTTTATACCAGGGATAAATCCCACTTGGTCATGGTTATAATCTTTTTAATGTGTTGTTAAATTTATTTTGTTAATATTTTGTGGAGAAATTTTGTATCTACATTCATCAGGAATATCGGTCTATAGGTTTTTTTTTTCTTGTAGTGTCCTTATCCAGCTTTGGTATCAGAGTAATGCTGGCCTTGTAAAATGGATTTGAAAATGTTCCCTTCTCTTCAGTTTTTGTGAGAATTTTGAGAATTGGTTAAATTTTTTAAATGTTTGGTAAAATTCATTAGTGAAGCCATCTGTTCCTGGGCTTTTCTGTGTCAGGACGTTTTTGATTACTGACTCAATATCGTAACTTAGCATTAGTCTATTGAGATTTTCTATTTCTTCCTGATTTTCTCTTGGCAGATTATATGTCTCTACTAACTTATCAGTTCCTTCTCGATTACCTAATTTGTTGGCACATTCATAGCAGTCTTGAGCCTATGTAATGCCTTCATTTTTATTTCTGATTTCAAGCCTTCTCTCTCTTTTTCTAAGCTTGTCTAACTAACAATTTGTAAATTTTGTTTGTCTTTCTCAAAAAATATCTCATAGTTCTGTTAATTTTTTATATCGTTTTTCTGCTCTCTACTATATTTCTAATCCAATCTTTGTTATTTTCCTTTTGTTAAGTTTGGGCTTAGTTTGTTCTTCTTTTTCTGGTTCTTTAAGGTGTAAAATTAGGGTGTGTGTTTGAGATATTTCTAATTTCATATATGAATCTATCACCATAAACTTTCCTTTCAGAGCTCTTTTTCAGCATCTTATAGGTTTCACATGTAGTGTTTCTATTTTCATTTGTTTTGAAATACTTTTCACTTTACTTTGGATTTCTTCATCAACCTATTGATCATTCAGGAGTGTAATGTTTAATTTCTACATATTTATAGATTTTCTAGCTCTCTTTTTATTGTTGATTTCTAGTTTTATATTATCGTGGCTAAGGAAGATACTTGGTATTATTTCAGTCTTATTAAATTTTCTAAAACTTGGCTTAAGTTCCATCACATGTACATTTGCACTTGAGAAGAACATGTATTCTGCTTCTGTTGAATGGAATATTCTACAAATGTCTGTTAGATCCATTTGGTCTAGTGTATGGTTAAAGTACATTGTTTCCCCATTGATTTTCTGTCTGGATGATCTATCCATTGCTGAAAATGGGGTATTGCCAAGTCTCCTATTATTATTGTATTATCTATTTTTCCCTCACATTTGTTATTATTTGCTTAACATATTTAGGTGCTCTGATGTTGGGTGTTTATATATTTACAATTGTTATATATTCTTGATGAATAGACCTCTTAATTATTATGTGACTTTCTTTGTCTCTTGTTAGCATTTTTATTTTAAAGTCTATTTTATTTAAGTGTAGCTACTCCCACTTTCTTTTGGTTTCTACTTGTATTAAATATCTTTTCCACCCAAAGTATTTTTTTACTTTGAGCCTGTGTGTGTCTCTACAGCTGAAGTGAGTGTCTTATAGGCAGTATACATGTGGGTCTTGCTTTTTTTAAATCCATCTAGCTATTTCACTTTGGTCCTTTTGATGGTTGAATCTAATCTACTTACCTTTAGAGTAATAATTAATATAAGAAGACTTACTAATGTGATTTTATTACTTGTTTTCTGGTTGTTTTGTATTTCCACTCTTTATTTCTCTACGTGTTTCTGCCTAACTTTGTAAATTGGTGATTTTCATGGTGGTATGCTCTGTCTCCCCTTTCATTATCTTCTGTGTATCTGCTCTAGGCTTTTTGCTTTGTGGTTTCCAAGAGACTTACATAAGACACCTCACAAGTAAAACAAACCATTTTAAGCTGGCAGCAACTTTACATCAATCATCTCCAAAAGCTTCACCCTTTGCTCCTCCTTTTTATATTTTGTATTATTATTTACTTCTTTTTATATTGTGTATTTATAAAATTATTATAGTAGCTATAAGTTATTTAGTACTCCTTTCCTTTGACCTATATACTTTATTTAAGTGGTTAGCGCAATATCTTATTACCGATTTAGAGTCTTCAAAGTCTGACTATATATTTACATTTACCAGTGTGTTGTATATTTTTGTATCTTTTAATATACCAATTAACATCCTTTTATTTCAGCTTGAAATTTTTTCAGCATTTCTTGCAACACAAGTCTAGTACAATAAAATTCATAGGGTTTTGTTTGTCTAGAAACGTCTATTTTTCCTTTATATCTTAATGATAACTTTGTTGGATAGAGTATTCTTGGCTGATGATTATTTTCTTTTAACATTTGTAATATATCACTCCACTTTCTCCTGGCCTGTAGGGTTTCTGCTGAGACCTATGTGTCCTGATAGCCTATTGAGGATTCCTTTGTAGGTTACAATTTCTTTTTCCCCAGCTGCTTTTAGAATTCTTTAACTTTGATTTTTGACAGTTTCATTATAATGTGTCCTGGAGAAGGTCTTTTGCATTGAGATAATAGAGTAACCTATTAGCTTTGTGAACTTTCATGTCTGATTCTCTTCCCAGGTTTAGGACATTCTCAGCTATTCTTTCTTTTAATAACTGATCTGCTCTTTCTCCCTTTTTCTCCTTCCATAATACTAATTACTCAAATATTTGTTCTTTTGATAGAATCTTACAGATCATGCAGGGGATTTTTTTGTTGTTGCTGTTTTTCATTCTTCTTTTTCTTTTTTCTTCTTTTACTGGATTATTTAAAAATTCCCATTATCTAACTTACTAATTTTACCTTACATTTGCTGTTTGCTACTGCAGGTGCTCTCTATTACTTTCTTTTCATTTTTCTTTCTTTCTTTCTTTTTTTTGGCATTTCATTCATTGAGTTCTTCATCTCTAGAATCTTTGTTTTGTTCATTTTTATGATTTCTATCTCTTTGGAAAATATCTCTTTTGGAGTATTTTTAGATGTATTTTTAAAGACTTTATCAAATTGTCTTTCTGAGTTTTCTTGTAGCTCATGAATTTTCTTCAAAAGAGATATTTTGTGATCTTTTTCAGCTAGATCACAAAATTCTGTGCCTTTGAGTTCAGTTATTGGAGAATTGTTATTTTCTTTTTCTGATGGCATGTTTTCTCAATTTTTAGTGTTTTTGTAGTCTTATATTGCTTGAAATAGCAGATACTTCCTCAGATTCTTGCTAGTTGCCTTCATATGGGGTATCTGTTTGATGGTGTTGTTATTATTGGTGGTTTTATCTGTCTCTGAGTGTATACTTGCTTCTCTCTTCTTGCTCCTTTTTGTGGCAGGATTCTTAAATATTTATGCCTTCTCTAGTTGGAACAAGTCACCAGGCTGCCTGCTGGAATCTTCTCTTTGTTTTCCAGAACATGACGCTATAGCTCAAGTTTGTGGTTTCTCCCTTACCCACAGACTGGAATGTTTTCTGAGCATGCTACCTAACTACTAGAGCTCTCTCTTATCACCACATATGTTAACATGTACAAAGAGTCAGCCACAGAGTGGGGAGAAGTGTGAGTTTAGCACTCGAGGTGTTGGGGTGCCTGGAGAAGCAGTAGAGAGATCCCCAGGTGTGGTACTTCCAGAAGCTCATAGATGGACTTCCTGCTCAGCAATCAACAAGGACCCAGGTCCCATATCTGCCTTTTCCCCAATTTCCTCCCTCCACCCAGTCGTGGAGTTCTTGCCTCAGGACTGTGGGTGCTTCTGGAGAGAAATGGGTTCTCCAGCCATGACCAGCACAATTGGGGTAGCTAGACACTCCCTCACTGCTATGCTTTCCCTAGAGGGTGAGGTTGCGAACTCCAGATAATCAACCTTATACAGTGTTTCTTTGGGGATGGGGTGAGGGCAGAGAAACTCTTACCACCACCTCTGATGTAACAAAATTTGTATATATATATTTTTTTGCTGAACTTAAGAAGATCTCTCCTGCTTGTATATTCGCCCATGTCAGCACTCTCCAGGTTTTTCCAGACTTTAACCAGAGTGGTCTTAGCAGGTTTGCTGGCTCCCCTGGTTCCACAGCTCCTACCAAGGTCTGTTTGCATACTACTGGATGCACAGGTGGGTGAGACTTCTTCCAAGTTCCTGAGCATAAGATACTAGATCCCATAACGTCCACAAAGGCACTTTCGTTCATGGATGGATGTCTATTTTGATTTGTAAAAGGAGGAATGCTTTAGTCACCATAATGTTGTTGTCACTAATAATGCTATCTCTTTTGAATCTTGTTTTCAGGCATTGTGATTAAAAACAAAAACAAAAAAAACAAGAACCACATGGAAATCAACATGCAACAGAAAATGAGGGATGAGGATAGCTGTGTCCAATATGATTCCTAAGTTTAAGAGTTTCTGCAGTAACCAAACAAATATGCACAATATTACTTAGCCTATTACTAAGTAATTTTGGTTATTTAAGAATGACATAAAAGTGTGATTTGGCTTTTAATTTATGTGTACTAATTTTTTCTAACACCATGAAGTTATGAGGACATAAATACTTATTAAGTTGTCTGGACCTCACTGTTTTATAACTGGAACTACCAGATATTTTTAGGCCAAGGAGTATCATGAAAAATTTACTAAGACTCTAAGAGCACCATGAAAAAAAATAAAGGATTGTGCTGAGGAATAGCTAAGGGTCGAGTCCATAAGTACATCACTT
>PVJI01004164.1:0-112163 GCA_004026765.1 Micronycteris hirsuta | reverse complement strand
AACAATTTGATTACAAGCATTTTAAATTGCGCATCTGATAGGTTGACTATGTTGTCATCCATTAGTTGTAATTTGTTGTGGTCCTTCATTTTGGCCATTTTCCTTCTTTTTATCTCGGTGCACTTGTCAGCTGGCAGATGCCTGCGACCTGGGTCTCTTTTTGGATGACGTTGCCTCTGGGGGCGGGGTCTGGGAGGAAACAATGGCGGCCTCTGATCACCGAGGGCTCCCATCACTCCTCCTCTCCCCAGCTCCCCACCGCCTCCTCTGCCAGACTCGGCTCTGCTGGCTCAGCCCTGGCCTCTCTCCCGCAGCGTCGCTGGCTTGCGGGATTCACCTGCTGTTTGGAGCCATGCCCTGTTCAGGCACTGGCGGCCTGAGTAGCGGCGTAAGTCGAGGTGTGAGTGAGACCCTCCGTGAGCGCTACATCCTCCGCCCGTTTCTGCCCTGCTTACCGGCCTGAATGTTCGTCTTCTCCTACCTCCTGGGTGTCGGACTTCCCTTCAGTTCGATTCTGTCCGTTCTAGTTGTTTAATTTTTTGCTACTGCATTCATTGTATGGACATTCTGGATGTGCGGGCAGCGAGTGCGACCACCTACACTGCCATCTTGGCAGAAGTCTGCTTCAGTTTTTATGTCAAAAATGATTCAGTTGCTGGAGCGATACTGGTCATTGAATAATACACAGAGCCATTTCCATGTTCATTCATGTATGTGTACAAAGATCCTGGAAAGAGGAGGCGTCATTGTAAGTAGTCATGGGTTGAATCAGTGAGAAGCAAGTATAGGCACTGACAAAGTTTCTGACGAGGACAGGCAGGCATAATGTTTTGAGAGTTTGTATGGGAGGACAAAATAAGAATGGAGTTGTAGGCTTTACCAATACAGATTTTAGTAACATTCAATGTCAGTTCCTCTCTTGTTAGGGAATGGACAAGATGACTAGGCACGGAGGAAAAAAGCACAGGGATATTCAAGCTATATGCCAAACAAAAGAACAAGACTTGTGCCTAAGTCAGTGCTGACTGTAAGTGAAGGAAGCAGGAGGGATTAAGGCGATGTAGAATTTTCCATCTGGGTGGCACTAAAATGATGTTATCTCATACAGAAATAGTAAAGAAATGACAGGGAACTCATTTAGAAGAATATAATGGAAAAAGTAAAAGAAAAACAGAAAGCAGAGTGAATTTTAAAACTAGTCACAACATTATTAAATCATTTTAACCTTAAGTAACTGATCAATTAATACAAGTGTTCCAAATATAAAAAAGTTTCTTACAATTCTATTAATTTTTTCTGAACTTAAAGACAAATTATATTTAAAAAAATACTCTGTAAACATAAGACACTATATAATAATATTTTTATGTTAGAATATGTCTCATAATTCTGTTACCTTTTCTAATATCTTAAAAGGTTTAATTATGAACACTTCTTAATAATAACTTTGGTAATTTTCCCTAGTATTACATTTTTAACTGATGAAACCTGCATTACTTTGATGTTTTTCCAGGAAAAGTTTTCCTTTTTCTTTAATGACATACAAATTTTTGAAAGATTGCATCTTGACTACAAAATTAACAGAATGTTTGAAGGCACCTTTTCAGATGTTATATATAATTCATGTTCATTTCCTTTCTCTATATTATGAAAATGGTTCAAATTATTTAAAGTTTATTCAAAGAAGACATAAGAAAACCAAAATTTGAGCTTATTAAAATTGTGTTGCCTAGAAAAGGCAAGTTATTGTTAACCTGTTTCATTCCCAACCTCCACCATAGCAACTCACAGGGGATTATAACAAAAACAAAACTACCACCGTGTTTTTTTTTTTAATTTCAAAAGGCTTGATGGGATCTTTGTGTTTGTTTTTATTAAATCATAAACTTCTTCAAAATACAGAACATATGCTCACAATTTGTCAAATATAATGTTAGAAAAAGCCAAGAAAAGCTACCAAATCCTGACCTGGCTGGTGTGGCTCAGTTGATCGGAGCGTCATCCTGTAACCAATAGGCTGCAGGTTTGATCCCTGGTCCAGGAGCGCACAATTCACGGGGTGGTGTGGACTGGAGGCAACCAATCCATGTTTCTCTCTCACATGATGTTTCTTTCTCCCCCTTCCTCTCTCGCTGAAAGCAATGAAAAAAAAAAATTTATTGGGACCTGGCTGGTGTGGCTCAGTGGTTGAGTGGAGCGCACGAGAGGCAACCATACATTGATGTTTCTCTCCCTTTCTTTCTCCCTCCCTTCTCTTCTCTCTAAAAATAAATTAATTAAATCTTTACAAAAATGTTATTGGGTGAGGATTAAAAATAAAACTACCAAATCCCTCTTATCATTTCTAGATGAAATATATAGATCTTCTAAATATTATATTTGTATTTTTGAGGGCAAAGCAAAAAGCTTCAGGATAACACACATAAACTGAAGCAAACAATTTTGAATTACACTTATAAAATCCTACCTGTTGAGCAGGGTGAATATGAAGAAATATAACAAAAATATTCTTATAGTACATATATTACAAGAATGAGTATTTTTCTCATATTTACCTTATATATGCATAAATTTATATACATATATATGAACATTACTTCATTGGTAAAAGCAAAACATTATGAGCAGTCAACAACTATAATTTTTAATACTAAATAACTGACATGAAATTAATATTCTTATTAAATATCCTAGCACATGAAAATCCCAGTTAAAGGGAAATAACTGAACTGGACTTTTAAGGTATTTAACTTGAGTAAATAGAAAAATATTATAATTCGAAATAACCATTTTATTGTTCCAGTACAAAAAAAGATCTTTTAGAATTCAAATTTTTCTCCGAAATACCATTGGCAGTTATGTGTTCCCATATGGTTGGATCTGTTTTCATTTTGTTGATGTTCTCTCTAGCCATGCAGAAGCTTTTTATTTTGATGAGGTTCCATTTGTTTATTCTCTCCTTTATGTCCCTTGCCCTAGGGGATGTATCCATGAAAATATTGCTGCATGGGATATCTGACATTTTCCTGCCTATGTTCTCCTCTAGGACTTTTATGGTATCATGACTTATATTTGTCTTTTATACACCTTGAGTTTATTTTGGTGTTGACGTAAATTGGTGGTCTAGTTTCTTTTTTTCTTCTTTGTATGTACTTGTCCAGATCTTCCAACACCATTTATTGAAGAGACTATTTTCACTCCAGTTTATATTCTTGTCCCCTTCGTCAAATATTTATTGACATGGGTTTATTTCTGGGCTCTCTGTTCTGTTTGATTGGTCTTTATGTCTGTTCTTATGCCAGTACCAGGCTGTTTTGATTACAGTGGCCTTGTAATACAGTTTGATATCAGGTATTGTGATCCCTTCTACTTTGTTCTTCTTTCTCAAAATTGCTGAGGCTATTTGGGGTTGTTTTGGTTCCATATAAGTTTTGGGAATATTTCTTCTAGATCTATGAAATATGTCATTGGTATTTTGATGAGGATTGCGTTGAATCTATAGATTGCTTTGGGTAGTATAGACATTTTAATGATGTTAATTCTTCCAGTCCATAAATATGGTATATGCTTCCATTTATTTGTGTCTTCCTTAATTTCTTTCTTCAGTGTTCTGTAATCTTCTGAGTACAGGTCTTTTACCTCCTTAGTTAAGTTTATTCCTAAGTATTTTATTTTTCTTGTTGCTATAGTAAATGGGGCTTTTTTTCTAATTCCTACCAGATATTTTTATACTATTATTTAAAAATAACTAAAGTGTTTTTAACAAAAAGTTTTCATTTAATTTTAATATAAATATTTAACTATTCATTTGAGAGATTGTGGTATACCTTTAGTTATAGGTGGCATTATTAGAGTGCATATTTTTATAATTGACAATATCATCATTTCTCATATTATGTAGTAATATATTTGAAAACACATTAACAAATTATAGATGAAGGTATGGTGATTACCAAAAGGAAAGAGGGGGCGGGGGGAGAGAGAACAGGGTAAAGAGGGATAAGTGGTGATGAAAGAATACCTGATTTGGAATTAACCAATGTCACCCCAATAAATTCAATAAACATTTACAAAAATTGCAGTTGAAAGAACTTTATTTTTGCACAATTTTAATACCAAGCGTAGTTATATATCAATCAGGTAATAAAAATATTACATTTAAAAGTAAGTATTATTTAGTATATTAGATGATATGTGTTTATTCCACCAAAAGAAAATTTTACTTTATAAAATAATATAATAAAACAATCATATTAGACACATTTAAGATTAATGCAGTAGGAGTGCAAACTTCCAAATTTAAAAACAAAGACAGAATTTGATAACTTTTTGTCCCAGTATTTCTTTTATAGCCTTATCATGTTTGATACAGTGAAATTTCTCCACAATCATATGCTATAAAGATTTTCTCTTGGGTTATATTTCTTTTCTTATTGTATTCTAATTAGACACCCTTAAGCTTTAAGAAAAAATGCTTGCAGCTACATATGGAATGAAGTAAAGCTATTTAGTGCTCCTGGGACTTCTCCTAACATCTGTTTTATAGAAGTTATCCCACTCCTTCGGTGCTTCTACATTCCCTCCAAAAGGTGTGGTGAGATATCAACACTCATAGTCTTATTTATGATAACCATCTGAGCATATTCTAAATACTCTCTCAGATTTATGATTTCTTCACATTATAATCCCATTTTAATTTTAAATCAAACTTTAAAAATTCTTATGTTTTAAAGTAGTTTTATTTTACTTTATGTTTTATATTTTATTATATACTTTACACAAGGTATATGCATATATCTTATATGAAATATACATGTTTTATATATGTAGCATATCTACATATATACACATCCTACCAAATTCTATTTCTGTTTTCTTAAGACACTTCTGTCTATACACTTAAAATCTACATCCTTTCACACTATATAATGAGTTTCTTGCTCCTTTCCTTGGAGTAAACTAAAGGATTACATGAGGGCACATGAAGATATCCTGGCATGTTCCAGTAACTAGTATACCGTATATTCCAAAAATAAAATAAAAAGCTTACATTTTAAATTATTTTTTTGCTTAACATGCTAGAGTTTAAAGACATCTTATACAAACCCTAAATATGAGGAATCAGTAATTTAGTTGTGAAGCTACACTAACACATCTATAAGACAACTCGTATTACTAGACCATTTTATTTGCCCAAAAGTGAAGTAAGTATCATGGAAATGAATACCAAAGTGAAGTAAGTATCATGGAAATGAATTAAAGAAAAGAAACAGGGGCTAGGCCTTTTGCCAGGTCATGGCACTTTTTATTTGAATCCCTCTTCCACCATTGTCTAATAAAACACATGTAAACGAATAATTGCTTTGAAATTTTTCCCTGATAAGTAACTATTTTTATTATTAGGATTGGCTTGACATTTACAAGAGATAAAAATATTACCATGAGTTATATGGCAGCCCTATAATGGGCGAAATTAACCCAGATGTTGATTTGTACTTAGAAAAGAAGTAATCTGAGGTCTTCAAAATTTTCCCAAGTATATAGCTAGATTAAAAAAAAAAAAACTGCATGAATTAGGAATATGCCAACCACCAGCTCAATGTATGATGAAGCGTAGTAATTTAGCGTTACCTTAATGCCTCAGTGACAAAGGCAAATGCCTAACTGCTGTGAAATTATTAATGCTTTCATACAATAAATTTTGATGTTTGAATCATATTTAAGATTAATATGTAGTCTGGTCCACAGCACACAATTTTTTATATGTCAACAAGCTCAATTCTCTTGGTATAAAAAGAACAGATATAAAGAAATAAAGACATGTTGGCAATGTAAGAATTAAATTATACTAGATTTTTTCCTTTTCAAAAGTAAATATTTAATTAATAAACTGTTAATGACTTTCACTAGAAGCAAAAGTTGACTAGTACTTGTATATTTAGAAATATCAAATTAATGAAAACTTAAAGTTACAATTTTATCCAATTTTATTCTCTCATTTTATAAATATAAATGACTTCAGGGTAGAGATTTAGGTAGGAGGATGGAATACCTCAGGCTTTCACATTTCACCCCGCTTCTTGCCCTTCTCTCTTACAAACCTACACTGAGATATCTGAATATTTGAAGAACTGGGTCTCCCCATGTCCCGCTGTAACGCTTGGATAGGTAAAGCAGGGTTCCTGTTCATTGTAGTTTTACTTGTGCATGCTGGGGACATTTTCCAGATTGTTTGACCTCTTTCTTCCTACTTTTCAGCCTCCCTTTCATCCTCTTATTCAAGGTCAGTAGGCGCCAGGTAACAAAACAGTAGAAAGAGGATAGCCTTTCTTAAATTTAAATCATTTTTTTCATTTTTCAATTACATTTGACATACAATATTTTATTAGTTTCAGGTGTACACACCCCAGTGATTAGACGTGATATAATTTACTAAGTGACCATCCTGATAAATCTTCTTTGACTTGTTGCCCGATGGGAGGGGGCTGAGGGTGGCAGGTAAAAGGGGGAGGGGATTAAGAAGTCCAAATCCATTGTTACAGAATAGTTATGGGGATGTAAAGTACAGTGTAGGGAATATAGTCAATAATATTCTAAGAACTATGCATGGTGTCAGAGGGTAGCTTTTTAAATGTAGTTATGTACATTTTAATTTTTAACATGAATGGTTGGTACTAGCTGGGATTGTCACCGAGCTTTACTTGAAAGCTCTTCTCTGCTGCGTCTGTAATACAGTCCTGGAACCTCCCCTTCAGTTGCCCTTCAGTAATTACTGAGATTTCACCCCCTGTCTTGATATCTGCAGGGACATCTGAAAATTTTACATGCAGACCACCTCCAATTACAGAACTCAATTTTCTTTTGTTAGAGACTCTCCTTGGGTGGTCCTAATCATGAAGCTCTGCTCCTTAGGGCTTTTCATTTTTGTTTTTTTTTCTCTGTAAGAACATTTTACACGGGTCATGATGGCAATGGTCTGTAAAATTTCATTGAGATTTTCCTGCTCTGTTGTGCTAATTTGGCACTTTCTCCCCTTTTATAATAGACTACTGTGATCCTGTTTTTCAATTAGAATTTTCTGATTAATTCTTTGTGATTTAGAGCATCTTTATCTCTTCGAGGAATCTGATTCAGTTAACCTAGAGTAACCTCAATTTTGTATACAACATAAGTAATGTTTTCTTTACTTCTACCTTTTAATACAGCCGTGCTTAGATGATCTTTTCCCGGTAACCTTAGGGGAACTTTAAAGGAAGGTTTAGGTAAAACATTGTAAGAACAGGAAGCTAATTGGAATCTCAATAAAAAAATTAATTGCTATATCCTACAACAATAAAGAGGTCAAACAAATCTCCAGTGTATTTTGCCTGCAATACATTTGCACTAGAACAGATCAATGGAAGGTAATATAACTAATTTAGAAAGGTGAAATTGACTTGTTAACCCTTATATTACCATGCGGGCTGGTAATGCTGATGGAACTAAAACTGGTTTTACCTTATTGGTGGTATTCCTGCTTTATGCTGAACAATCTCCTGGAGTTCCCTGTGATTGTTATGGGTATACACTTTTGCCCAAAGTGCTATGAAAGCACTTTTCCTAAAGCTTTTATGTTATTAGAAGCATGGAGTTCAAACAGTAGCTCTTGGACATAGTGTGTGTGTATGTCTGTGTGTGTGTGTATGTTTCTTATTTTCAACATTCTGTAGACGTTTATGATTTTTTTGACCAAAGACCAGTGAAACACCTGTCACATACATTTCTTTCTTTTGCCTGTTCATCTCTTCTTGGGCACCAACATTTGGGAGAACCCACACTTCGCTTGAAATAATTCCAGTGGGTTGGTTGTTTATTTGCCAGAACCTCTCTATAGTAAAAGGAGAAAACAGATTGCAGACCTGATGCTTAACAACTGCCTTCATATTCTTTTTCTCAATTTGATCAACATCTTCATGCAACATATTTTTCATTATTAGTTTTCAACATTTTTCTGGAGTACTGTATTAAAAAATCTGCCCGATAACATCTCAGAGAACACCATAATTTGAAAAATTCAGTAGTGAGTAGGATTTTTCTCTACAAAGTTTGTTACTCTTGATCATATCCATTCATGGGTCTTTTGAAATTCTTATACCTGCAGAACTACTTTTTTTTCTGTATCATCTACAATGGTCTGAATATTTTGTATGTAGTGATGGAGGCATTTACTTGAGTGTGTATTTTTTCTAAAGCCAAATTTAAACATTTTTCCGAGAAATCAGTTTCCATAGACATTGTATTATTAGAAGATTTAAATCAGCCTCTCCAAATAATTTCTCTCCTGAGTGTCATCATCTACTTCAGGGATCAGCAAACTATTTCTGTAAAAGGCTTATATATTAGTTTTCTTTTTTTTTTGCTGCCATAACAAATTAACACAAATTTAGTGGCTTAAAACAACACTAGTTTTCTCCTACACTTCTCAAAGGTCTGAATTGAGCCAAACAGAACTAAAGGTGTCATCAGAGCTGGTTCCTTCTGGAGATGCTGAGGAGGAAATTCGTTTTCATTTCGGCTTCTAGAAGCCACCTGCATTTCTTGACTCCGAATCCCTACAATCTCTTGCTTTCGTCCTCACATCCACTATATTATCTTATCTCCAGCTTCTCCCTCGTAACGATCCCTGTGATTATGTGGCACCCTCCTGGATTGTCACAGATATTTACTCCATCTTAAGACCCTTAACTCAATCATATCTGTAAAGTCCTTTTTGCCATAAAAGGTCACATTCACAGATTCTGGGGACTAGGACCTGGACATCTGTGGGGCTATTATTTGGCCTAGCGCAGCCAGATAGTGAATGTTTAAGGCTTTGCAGGCCAGTCTCTATCACATGTTCTTCTCTGTGTGTTCGTTTGCTTACAACCCATTAAAAATGTTAAAATTATACTCAGTTTATGGGGCTCACAAAAATACATTATAGGTCAGCCCTGGCTGGTGTAGCTCAGTGGATTGAGCGCGGGCTGGGAACCAAGCGGTCCTGGTTCGATTCCCAGTCAGGGCACATGCCTGGGTTGTGGGCCAGGTCCCCGTGAGGGCCATGTGAGAGGCAACCATACATTGCTGTTTCTCTCCCTCTCTTTCTCCCTCCCTTCCCCCCTCTCTAAAAAAAAAATAAAAAATAAATAAAATCTTTAAAAAAAAAAATACATTATAGGTCAAATTTGGTTTAAAGGTAGTTACTCATTGGCTCCAGGTCTACATAAGCCTGGGTTTTATTTAATCCTATTGATGAATGTACAGATGTTAACATAGTACTTGCTACATCATACGTCAGTATAATTAGAGTGTCTTTTTGCATTCCTTTCCAAGAGAAGCAGCATATTTCCACCATCACATATTCTCAGTAACTACAATAGTGCCTAGAGGCTATTACTTTGTCAATTTTGATTCCATCTGGTCTGAGGATATAACTACACATTTTAAAGTAAGTTTTTACAAGCAGCAACTTTCAGCTGTCATCGTGTAGTTGACACCAATCATCCACCTCTCCTAATATTTCTAAGGGATTTTTTCCTCTATCTGTCTAATCACAACCAATTGTACTATAGATAAGATGAACTTAATTTCCATCCTGAGGACATTAAAACAGCACTGTCCAGTGACACATGAGCTCCCTTCTGTGTCATTAAGCCACCACAATGTTGGCGTCTCACTGACATCCCGTAGTTGATCTTCCTTGGCCTGGCTATCTAAAACTTCCAGTCACTCAAGTACTTTCCCCTCCACAGTGATAAGAATATTCTTGCTGAGATTAGAAGTTTTCTCTCAGCATTGTTGATAGAAGCAATGTTCCATTAGAGTCTTTATCCTATTAATTCATTCAATTAGGTCTTTGTTGGCCCTCCAGACCAGTTTCCAGGGGTGGCCTGTCTTGTGACACAGGAAGAGACAGCCTCCCTTTTGTGTCATTCTGAGAATTTGAAAGTAATTTTACATCATGATGAAAAGCCTAAAATAACCCTACCACCAGCTCCTAACATCCCTGTGTGGGACCAGTGCTCACTAAGCCATCACCATTGCACACGAACAAATTTCATGCCTTTTGAAAACCTGACATACACCAAAAGGTGGTGTATGCCCCATAAGACAGTCATTGGAGATATTCTACCCTCTGTGATACCTTTAGCTGGGAGGTTCATAATTCTTCCCATAAATGCTTTTTAAATTCCCATGGAGTGGTGTTATCTGTAACTCAGAGCCACCAATCACACCCAAACTCATTTCTGTCTTAAATAAATTCTATTTGCTCTCACAGACCAATGGTGACCCCCTAGTTGGGCAGCTTCCTTTGCTTTTCATCTTACTGAACCTGCTGCCTTAGCAAGATTCCATCTTTATTGATAGCCACCTGGAGTACAGAATCACTTTGTTCAGCCTCTTCTGTTTTGTCCAATTTATTAGGAATGTTTCTTTGAGATCATCAGATAACTAACCAGACTAATAAATATGGTTGATGAACCATTAGCCATAGGATAACTCCTATAAATTGCATCATTAGGAGGTGTCTTGTTACTCCTCCACTCAAGATTAATGAGATGAACTCTTTAGGTGGGATTTGTAATTTGGCAATTGTCTGTATTTTGCATTCTCCAAAAAGAAGAGTTCCAGAAGTTTTCCCCAACATTTACCATTAGTCAGTACCAGATCTGAGCCCAATAGAAGGTAGTATTATAGTGCTTGACGTACTTACTTGGTAGAAATGGAATGATTGCCTCCCCCTGTGAGTGTAATAGACTTCTAAAAGCCTCTTTTCCCTATGCTATGATCTGCTACCTTTCCCATTTATTATCTCTTTTAAACTCCAACTTTCCAGCTCAGCAGAAATACTATTTTCCTACAAGGCGATAATAAGAGCAGGCTAGCTAACACTTATCCCCAGCCCTGTTCAAGGCATGTATCATAAGTTTTGAGAGAAAAGGAATCATGATTTTACTTCCCACTGAGTAATGAACAGCATTGAGATCTAGTTAAATTTACCTACCTAGGAAGAAGTTAGAAATACCCCTAAAGAACCCTTACAAATACACTTTTTCAAAGGCAATTGTTTAAATTTTATGTATTGGGCATTTCAATTACATCTCTTATATATAAATTTGAACCAAGGCCTAGTACAAAAAGCTAGAAAAAAGGAAGGAAAATTGTCATGAAGTAAAAGAAAGGAAGGCGTTAAAGCAGCTGGCCTGCAATCCATTCACTGAGAATATCCCCCAGGAAAAGCAGCACAGCAATGCACTGAGCTCCTCATTCCTTGGGTGTCCACGTGAACAGACCAGTCGTATTTCTCAGGGAAAAGAGATCTTATCCATTGAATGCCTTTATTATTAGAAAACAGTATACTTACTGCTCAAAAATATTAATTTAGTTTTAAATAAAATGATACTAAGTTCATTAAACACAAATAGCGTTTTTAAATAGAAATAAGTCAACAAACAGCTACATCCATATTTCTGAGCTGAACGTCATAAAATGCAAAGTAAGCAGAAATAGTCTTTAGAAAATAAAATATTTCTGTCCTGGCTGGTATGGCTCAGTGGATTGAGCACCAGCCTGTAAATCAAAGGGCTGCCAGTTCCATTCCCAGTCAAGGCACATGCCTGGGTTGCAGGCCAGGCCCCAGTTAGGAGGTACACAAGAGGCAACCCTCTTTGATGTTTCTCTCCCTGTTTTCCCTCCCTTCCCCTCTCTCAAAATAAATAAATAAAACCTTTAAAAAAAAAAAGAAAGAAAATGAGTGGGATTGAGTACATGTTTAGGTTCATTTCCAGTGTACAAAAAAAAATCTGATAATGAAATGGCTAAGTCAATTACTAAACAACAGATAACTATTTTGTGTCTACTCAGTTCACTTAGTTCTTCCTTGTTACAGGTCAAAAGCATTTTGCTAAAACCGACAAATTTAAGAAATATTTTGCTTTTGCTATGCTAATATCAGATTTTAAATCAGGAGAATGCAATTCAAGAGGTAAGAAAACCAAAAGATGCATTGAATAATCTTGTCCAAGTTAGTTCTCAAGCACAAAAGCAATATACTTAAATACATGATTTCATTGATTCATTCATAAAAGATATATTGGTGATATATTCTATGCCTGGCTCAGGAGATACAACTCAAAAAATGTCGTTTCTTCTCTAAAAGATTTTATAAGATTTTTAAGTAGACAAAAAGCAGATATGAAAACCAGTTGTATTTTGTTAAATCAGACATCATAGTGATTTGCAAAAGTAAAACAGTATCATATTTCTCACTAATCTTTTGTTTAGTTTTGAGAAATATTTTTATTTTCCATAAAAACAATTTATGTTAACATTTAATAGGATTATTCATAGTTAAAAACATAAATTAATAAATAAGTATTTTAAGTTATTATTTTCACTTACAAAAATGGTAAATATCCTTAGACATAGCCCATATAAACAAAATCTCTATGGGTCTTCAACACATATTAGGAATTTAAAGTATTCTTCCGACCTAAAAGTTTGAAAATGCCTATTTTAGATCAATGGTTCCATCTCAAACAATGGGGTTTGAAAGCTATCTAGTCAAAGAATATTTTTTTCACCAATTTTTATGCTTTGTTTCTTATTTGTTTTTCAGATCTCATTTCCCACTTATTAGATAAACCCCACACAGTTTGTCTTCCACTGCTCACTGTAGTGCAATTTAGACATCATGGCTTAACACTTATTTTTCACTCCTTAAACATTACAGAATAAGTGGATTTGCTTTGCCAGTTCAACAGTGTTCAAAACAAAAACTGTGCATCCTAAAAAATAATGCTTCTAATTCTTTAAGAAATGATCTCTTTTGGAGATATTTTTAAAACTTAAAAAGAGCTTTGAAATTATGGCAAGAGCCTAGAGGTAAAGGCACTAAGAGGTGGTTCTCTAATTTTCTTACTGGGAATGTTTGCAAAGTGCAAACGGGCAAAAGAGGTTCTCAGACCTCTGGGAGAAACTGCCTTTCACCTGCAGTTATATCTTAGAGGTGTATCAGTAAGTATTGTTTTAATTATAAAACTTTATAGCTTTTAACGAGTGAAAACACAAGTATTATTCTTTACCATTAGTGTGTTCCTTTTTTATTTTTGGTTCATATATGTATACAAGGTTCATTCAGAAAACTTTTTATTTTAATAGTGGTTGGGAAAGGAGAGTTTCACCCCACTTAGCCCAATTATTACATTATCCAATTAAAAACTGTACTGGTAGCCTCCTAGTTACATAACTCTTGAACAAGAATGAGGGAATAAAATACATATGTGTGAAAATATCTAAGCATTTGTAATCAAGCAATATAATCTGCTTATTTGAATCTAGAATTCTTAGGAAAAATCAGGTTATAGATGGCTGTCCTAAAATGAAGGAGGACCTATCTGTGTTATAATTCTTTTGCAATTTTTTATTATTATTCTATTACAGTTGTCCCAATTTTTCTCCCTCTGCCTGCCTCCATCCAGGCCACACCCCCCCATTCCCACAGTCAATCCCCACACCATTGTCCATGTCTGTGGGTCATTCATACATGTTCTTTGACTATTCCCTTCCCCTTCTTTCTACTATTATCCCCCTCCCCCCTCCCCTCTGGAAGTGAGTCAGTTATATTCTAAAAATGATTTCTGTCACTTTACTAATTAAATATGTAACCTATTAGAATATCAAGTTACATGCATTTTGCTATGAAGAAATTAACAACTACTTCTTTGAATAATCTTAGAATAGTGAGTCGCTCAGGATAAATTGAGCTAGACAGAAAGTAGTGATGAAGAAAAAGGAAATAAATAGAGAATACCAAAGGGAGGGCAAATTATCAGTGATTAATAAACACACATCTTCCATTTTTTTCCAATTTGTGAAGATTTTTGTCTTATGTCTCTTTATAAACATTCAACAACAGTACATTTTATCTAGGAAATAATTGTCCAGTCTCTAATTTGGGTTTAAGATACTAATATAAGCACATACCAGTAATAACACACATTTAAATATCATTACTTTAGAAAATACATTGCACTTGCTCTGTAGACGCCTCCGAAATATTTCTGCTATTGTAGGAATTATATGATATACTTCTCTTCGCATATGACTGAAGTATAAACTACAGATTCAAAATCATCCTCTTCTCCCAATTTTATCTAAAAACCTCTCAATGTGAGTATCTAATCCCATGGTAATTTTTGAATCATGTTGTGAATCCTGTTGTAATACTTGTATGTTTTGTTCTCAATTTAATGAATGTTAAGCTTGAAAGCCAGTACTGAATATAAATAAGTTGGTTCTGAGAATGAGCATTTTAATAATTGGTTTTACTCTGTACGCATCCATGAAGTTAATAAAGTACTGTACTTGTCATCTAGTTATGAGAAGCTCAGTGAGAAAAATATTTCATTTTTACAATTAACTCAAAGCTCATTTCCCTGTGTTCCACAGATATATTTTAATTTTGTTATCTATCAATTAATGTATGTCAGAGATGAGAATAAAAAAAGTAAGCCAGTATTCCAATAAAGCATGTGATTTTGCAGACTTCAAAATCATGGCTTCATTTATGTTTAATTCATAGCAACTAAAATAATGCAATGCATTTCTCATGATCAAGCAAGGAAAACAATTTTCCTTTTCCTTTACAACTCTGCAGTAGTTATTTTGAATTCTAAACACTTAAGAGGGGAAAAAATCACACCATTGTTAATAGCCCTGTTAATACTTAACAGCTGCCCGCTCTACAGCCCCGATTACAGAGCCTTAATGAAGACATCATAATTCAGTATGTCTAGGTTTTTCACAGTGCTATACGCCACCTGACTTAATAAAGAGTTTATTCTGATAAAGTTAGTTTCTGTTTGCAATTGTATAGGGTGGTTATGATGACTAAAGTATCACCAAATTTACAAGTTTGTTTTATAGTGCTAACAACTCAAGTATTTACAATTTTGGAGACGCTTTCATCACACAAAACACATCCCCTACAAAGTCCTATCTCTAGCTGAAGCCATTCAGCCATCTTTGACTCTCTGGTGAGTGTCCCATGCAGCAGGCAGTGTGCTGAGTGTAACTTGGGGTTTCACCCGAGTCCTCTCACACCTGGGAGATAACATAGTGACTAAATAGATAGATAGGGTACCAATCAAAAAGTATACTTTTTAGCCCTGGCTGGTGTAGCTCAGTGGATTGAGCGTGGGCTGGGAACCAAGCGGTCCCGGTTCGATTCCCAGTCAGGGCACATGCCTGGGTTGCGGGCCAGGTCCCCGTGGGGGCCATGTGAGAGGGAACCATACATTGCTGTTTCTCTCCCTCTCTTTCTCCTTCCCTTCCCCTCTCTCTAAAAATAAATAAATAAAAATAAAATCTTAAAAACAAAAAGTATACTTTTTAAAATATAAAAATGGATTGCTTGGTTGATGGATTATTTTTTACCTGTAACATATTGGTTTGTATTAAAATTTACTTTAAAGTGCATATATAATATATGCACACAATAAATTATAAATAATCTAATTTTGGTTGGTTTTTCTGGTATGATAATTTTCTGTTGTCAACATGTCCAAAACTGTTTTCAAACAGTGACTCACTAATTCCACTTCTGGGGAGTCATCCCAAGAAACCCGAAACATTAATTTGAAAGAATATATGCACCCCTGTGTTCATTGCAGCATTATTTACAATAGCTAAGATTTGGAAGCAGCCCAAGTGCCCATCAGTAGATGAGTGCATAAAACAACTATGGAACATTTACACAATGAAATACTCCTGGACCATAAAAAAGAAGGAAATCTTACCTTTTGTGAAAGCATAGATGAAACTGAAGAGTATTACTCTAATAAGCCAGTCAGAGGAAGACAGATATCATATGATTTCACTTATATGTGTAATCCAATGAAAAAAATAAACTAACTAAATGCAAACAGACTTATAGATACAGAAAACAGACGGACAGCTGTCAGACAGTAGGAGAGTTGGGGAACAGGGTGAAAAAGGTGAAGGGATTAAGAAAAAAGAAAAACTAAACTAAACTTCATAGATGCAGACAACAGTATGGTGATTATCAGAGGAAAGAGGGTGGGGGGACGTGGAGGAGGGTAGAGAGGAGGGAAAGAAGATGGAAGGAGACTTGACTTGGGGGCATGAACACACAATGCAATATACAGAGGGTGTATGACAGAACTTTATACCTTATTAATGTATGCGGGAAACGTATTTATACGTTTTACATTGACTGGTCGCAGAGTGTGGGACACGTATAAATACGTTTTTTATAGACTAGCAGCAAAGTGCGGGTAACATATAAATACGTTTATTTTTATGCTTTTTTTATTGCTCTAAAGGGTTGCTAAACATGCAGATATACGAATTCCAAAGGACAAAATTTGGGTCTCTAACACACACAATGGTGAATTATGTATGTATGTTTTAACGATTATCACACAAAAAAACACTACTAAAACTTCATTCTTTCTTTTTTTACATATGATTAACACAACAAAAAACACTACTAAAACTTCATTCTTCTTCTTTTACAATGAAGTTTAAGAAAGAAAACTTCATTCTTTCTTTTTTTACACATTTTATGTACTTTTTTCAAAATATTTTCAATAAATCCGAATTTTTACATATTTTATTACTTTTATTTCAATTTCCAGTGAGTTTTCCAGTATTTGTCTGTTTAAAATTTAAGAAAAATAATTCAGTATGCATTTTATAGTAAATCACAAAAAGTTTCATTGAAAAAAATGTGTAAAACTAAAGTTATCGTAATTTTACTGAATGTTGCCATTTGCACAAAACATTAGCAAAAATGGCCCTCGCCACCTGTTAGCCTGCGATAAAAGCTCCCCGCATACAATGTGTGAAAATGATATGATTTTATTAACCAATGTCACCCCAATCAATTCAACTTTTAAAAAGTTATATAGTAGGAAATGTTTTCTTATGGCTTTCACGTGCTCACATCATTCTGTAAGACAGGCACTTCTATGTTATGAGAAATTTGGGAAGAAACATCCTACTGTGCTCTCTACTCAACCCAGTGGCTCTTCTACATTGAATCATTTACCTGCTTAGTAAGAATATAAAACCCGCCCTGGCTGGTGTAGCTCAGTGGATTGAGCGTGGGCTGGGAACCAGAGGGTCCCGGTTCAATTCCCTGTCAGGGCACATGCCTGGGTTGTGGGCCGGGTCCTCAGTGAGGGCCATGTGAGAGGCAACCATACATTGCTGTTTCTCTCCCTCTCTTTCTCCCTCCCTTCCTCTCTCTCTAAAATAAATAAATTAAAAAAAATCTTAAAAAAAAAAAGAATATAAAACTCTCTTACCCCTTGGTCTCCATTTCTTTATAGGTTTAATTTAAAGTATGTAATGGTCCCTGCAAATAGAAGTACTATCTGTTTATCCCCTCTGGACTTTGCACACCAGGAAATGTGGTACATGCCATGAGCAACGTACAGTTACCTGGGTAAATGTCTTCTATTTGGAACACACTATATTTACACTTGCAGATTCTAAGGTCTTGTCTTGGTGTTCATCAGAAAGGAGGAGGAGATAGGGCTCCCTCACCTGCAAAAAATATAAAACATATTTTAATTGGTCAATAGCACTGCTGATGACTTTTTGCAAAGTTACACAGTATAAAATAGTGAGCCATAGAACTAAGAACTAAGGAGCCATTACCACCCCTAAGTCTGAAGGTACATATACACAGAAAAGTCAGAGGATCCCAGATAAAGCAGCTGTAGCAGACGAGTGGCAGAAAGAAACTGAAGGACACTGGCACAGCACCACCTGGGGATGGGCAGGGAGGGAGACAGGAGATAAACAACCCGAGGTCACCTGTATTTCATCCTCCCAAATCTCTCTGACCAAAAGTCAAAGAGCAAGGAATCCAATTAAGGCTCCACAAAGGTAAGTCTCTTAGGGACACAGCAAGGTAAAGAATGTTTAGAGTGACACATTGAAAATGTGCAGCACGAAGGCCTTTCTGAAGAGGTGACATTTAATCCAAAACTGAATGACTAGCAGAAAATACATTTGTAAAGGTCTGGGATTTGGAAGTTGCTGTGAATTGGTGATCCAAAAACTATTTGCAATACTTCCTGTTCTTACTTCTAATACTGCAAAGGTTAAAAGTCCAAACTTCTTTCCACCTAGAGGAGTCAGTGTGACATATTTATGGCCAATGTAATGAAAGAGAACATAGGAGAATGGAGCTTTCCCACCAGAATATATGGACAAACGCTTACAAGGAAAGAGTTCGGGTTCTTCCCCCTCATTGCTGCCCATACATGGATGTGATGCCTGAAGGTAGAGCAGCATCTGCTTTCATAAAGATAAAAGAGACGCAAAACGTGCTTGTGCAGAGTTAAAAGTATCCTGAGACTTAGGATGTGATTGAGCCACCAGATCATTTCTAGACACCCTGCCTTTAAATGTTGTTGTCTGAGGCAAACAAACCCTTTTTTCCTTTAAGTCATTGTGATGCAAGTTTTGATTACTCATTGTTGAACACAATTACAACGGTTATAATGATTATAACTGATGGATGGAGAAAACTTTACATTGGGACCCAATAGGCTAATTTAAGGCTCAGAGAGAAGGCAGTGTCATCGGATCATAATGTATGAGGGGCTGGTCAGGACAGGTCTATAGTCTGTCAGTCAGAATCAGAGTATATCAGAAATCTAGTGGGAAATCCAAGAAAAGCTTTATGCACCAAGTAACATGATTTGATACATTTTACTAAAATTCTGTTCTGTGATGTGAATCATGTACTATAGAAAAAGAAGAATTGGGGAAAACAATAAAGCGATTGATTATGAGCTTAGCTTTTTAAAGATACAAACTTCCAGTTACAAAATAAATAGGTTATGGGGTACAATGTACTGCACAGTGACCGTAGCTAATGACACTGTATTGCAATATTTAAAATCTGCTACAAGAATAGATCTTCAAAATTCTCATCCCCAGAAAAAATGTGTGACGATGTGGGCGAAAGATGTTTACTAGACTTATTGTGGTGATTAGTTTGCAATATATACAAATATGGAATTAATATGTTGTTCACATGAAACTAATGTTTTATGTCAGTTATACCTCAGTGAAAAATGAGAGATTATCACATGTGACAGAGACTGCTCTCTATAAAAATCCATGTTTTTTCCTCATTCCTGGCATTCATGTAGACTACATTATCCCTCCTCTTTTGCAGTTACGTCTTGTCATGTCATTGAGTTTTAGGTAATAGAAAGTGAGCAGGGTAATGTGTGGCCTGGCCATACCTACTCCATAACTTCTGTCGACTCCTCCCCAACCGTGTGCCTTACTCCATGCTTATTCCCACTTTTGACTACCTGGGATGGTAATGCCCCAGGGACCCTTGAAATGTAAACATCGATGTTGACAGCACCACTTTTGGCCTGCCTTAAAGGAAGGAGAGTAGCAGAGCTCTTCCCCATTACCAAGAAATAAACAAGTAAGAAATAGATTTCTATTTTTGTTAAGACATTAGATTTTGGGTCCATTAACTCTTCAGTGACCACATAGGATCAGAATGTCAAATTAGACACATAAAACCTGAGATCCATCCCATGTTTTACTGAAAAATTTTTAAACAAAAGTTACTAATAGAAAGACTTATAAGAAGAAGAGAGAGATCTGGGATATGGGGAAATCCTCTCTTCCTATGTCGGACATGCCTCTTTGGCCTAAAATATTTCATATTGGGAAACAGGCAGCATCTATTTAAACTCAGCACTGGCACTATGATCCAGAAATCTCATTCCTTGGAATATACTGAGTAAAACTATTTGTGCACATGTATATACAGCAAAAGGCACACACAAGAAAGTTCAGTGCTAATTTAACTCTAGAACCAACTCAATTGCTTGTCAAGAGTAGAGTGAACAGTGATATTTTCAGAAAATAAAATATAGTATAGCAATTAGAATGAAGCATGTCTAATTACACAGCATAATACGGATGAATCTCATAGACATTGTTGTTAAAGAAACCAAATACAAAAGAGTGCATGTTGAATTATGCCACATACATGATGTTCAAACACAAGAAATAATAACTTACTCAGGACAGTGATTAACTGCAGTTATTCAGTGAATGGGTAATAGAAATAAGAGTCTTCTTGGATACTGGTGATATTTACTTTCTTAATGTGGCTGCTATTTTATAGATGTATTAACTTTGTGGACATGTTTTGATAGGCACACTTATGATTTCATTATGCATTACATTTCAATAAACTTTAACAAAAAAAAGAAAAACTAAGATGCTAAGACATGTAAAAATTCTTATGAACAATGAGACAATGATAAATACATATTTTTTAAATTAAAGCAACACTGTAATGAGACATACTTGGTGAGCTTGTAGATATGCCTTGAATGGGCTGTGAATATTTGGAGCAGCCACTTTCTCTTGATTTAATCTTTCCTCCTATCAGTGGCTAAGTCTGGCTTATTAACATATAAAGTACTATTTAGTTTAAATTCTGTATATTGCTATAGTGATACCATCATAACACAGATATAATGGGCAAAACACTGACATAATATGGGACCAGAGAGTGTATAGAACAGTTGGATTTGATGACTAATTAAGTAAAATTTTGAAATAAAGGAAAACAAAATGCCACAAGTGTTTTTCACTTTTCTGTATCCATTTATGTGTAATTTAAAATCTTTATTTATTTTTCAGGATTAAAAAATGTATTTGCAGACAGATGGGAAATGTATCTAGCTTAAAGAATTAAAATCATGCACGGTATACAGTATATATAAGATTATCCTTCTGTTTGAAAAACAGACATGATACAAAGCCAGGAACAGAAATTGTGTTTCCTCTATTATTTTAATTTGCATTATTTTTTCACAGGAATGAGAACATACTCTTTTAATATGTGTTTTTAGTCATTTATTTGAAGCATTGAATAATTAAATTCTTTGGTATATAAACAACAAATAATGCTTTTATCTTTAAAATATTGTGATCTCAAGAATTTGATACCTCTCTACTGCCCTCAGGATCTGATACTCAAAAATATATAATGTTGGGGGAATCCACAGCCATGTAGGCTTATTTTTAATGAATCCAGTGGAGAATTTATATCCTCATCCTAAATATGTAGAGCTCTTACTCCAAGAGTAAGGGAGGATTTTTCCAATTCTAATTTTATTTCATTGAATCTTCATATGACCAAGAAAAATATTTCCCATCTCCCTTTCCTTCATTTTTAAAAAAATATTACTTCTTAGTGTTTTTAATTCAGAAACATAAATAAAATATTCTCCAAATTGATCACAAACACCTCATCCCCTTAACCCTTACACATATTCACACATACATACATATGCACTGTATGCATATATAATGAACATATGCAAAAGTATGTATGCATAAATATAAAATGTGCAAGTATAGTATTCACACATACAAATACAGTAAAAATATGTTACAAATTAACCAAAATAACACCGTGGTCCCTCAAAGCAACAGATTTGAAATTTTTCTTATGATTACTACAGGAAGGAAATTCACATACCTATTTATACATATCTAAGTATGTACATATGAATGTATCTTATATATAATATGTGGTATATATAGCATATATATTAAATGAGAAAACAAAGAACCACCTAGATTCTTAGGTACAATCATTAAGCCCCTTTATTTCTTTTTATTCCCACTGTCCTAAACATTATCTGTGAAGCTAATTATTTTCCTCTTTCCACTGGAATCTTATGCAAACCTCATGAATATTCTAGTCACTCTCAGGTAACTAGAATTCTTTTTGTAATTCCCGGTTTCCCAAACAGTTTCACTTCATTAATATTTTATTCCAATTGAAAACTTCTTTTCCCAATTCGGCGTGGCTACAGGTTGGTTGCTGCCAGTGAGAAAGGGGAAGCCAGCCTGTTTGTCCTTTTACCTTGTTACTCTGTCCTTCTCTCTGTGGTGTGTTAAAAGAGGTTTCTGAACTCCACGGGGTTAAAACAGTACAGAAAGGTGGAATACTTAAGGAGGCTGGCAAGGGTCTTACTTCACCAACACACTCATAAACTGGCACCTGTGTTCTCTAGGCTTGGCAGAAGTTGAAATTGACTATGGTAGCCGTGTTTTTTGTTATACGGTGGTCTTCCCATGAGTAGACTTTTTCGCCTGCATTTCCCTTGAATTGCATGCATTGCTCTAGCTGTTTGCTACTTGTCCATGCCCATCTGCGTATAACCTTCCAACCCCTTTTCAACTAAGGTCTCCTCTTTCCAGATGAAACTCTGAGACCAACTTCAAGACAATACTTTACCCAAAACATTCATGGGGCAAAAGTGGTATGTCTTTGAGCCATTGATGTTCAGAGCTTTCTACTCTTCTGCTCTTAGCCTCAGGCCACTTCATCTAGGCTATAAATACTCTGTATAAATGTAAGTAAGCCACCAGTCTATTCAATTCAATATCTGTTACCTTCCCATAAAATGATTTCATTGTTTCCTATCTGTTTCAGTACCAACAATGAACCTTTTTTCTCATGACATTTGCTACATTTTCAGTTTTTAGAAACACTGGTAAATAGTTACTGAGTTTTTATACTCCTGCTAACTAACTGTTCATGAGAAATCTATTTCTCTACACCTTAACTGGTTTGGCAGACACCATCATCCACCTTCTTGTTTTAAATGTGTTTCCTCATTTTTTTCTTAGCTTATAGAACCCTGATATGCCAAAATCGAGGTGATGAATCATGACTAGCCTAAACCAGCAATAGCAATTTCGTTTTCTTTTGCCCATTATTGGACATGTGACTTAGCCAAAAGAAGATACCTGCTATAACACTCCAGGAAAAAAAAAAAAAACATTCTCTTTACCTGACAGGGGTGTCCAACCTGTGGCCCGTCGACCGCATGCAGGTCAGAATGGCTATGAATGTGGCCCAACACAGGATTATAAACTTTCTTAAAACATTATAGGATTTTTTTGTGATTACGTGTCACAATGTATTTAATCTGTGTCCCAAGGCAACTCTTCTTCCACTGTGGCTGAGAGACACCAAAAGGTTGGACACCCCTGTGTTTGCCAGGTATGGTGATGTCATCATTGCATCTGAAGCTGTCGCATTGCTACCATACACTGACGAGCCTAAGAGTGAAGATCCAACAACTCGGAGACAGCAGGGCAAAAGTTAGGGAGCATGTGGGTTCTGGATGACATTGCTGACAGTCACAACCATCACGGAACAACCTATAGTAGATTCGTATTGTACAAGCTAATGAAAAAGCTTTATTGCTTAAGCCACTTTGGACAGATAATCTGTTACTTGCGTCAAAAGCATCTTAATTGATTAAAGTTGGCATCATCAAACTTTACTTTTTAAAAACTTATTAGACATGGCTTTTAAACTTTTACACTTCCACCTTTTATAAACCAGAAATAGAATATAAGAAACCAAGATTTTTTTTTACTTTAATATGAATCTTATTGGTCTTTCTTCTAAATTAATGTGTTATTTTGATTTTATGAATATATAGCCGCAAAATATCTGGTCGCTCCTTTAGGTCACAGAAAATTAAAGGTGTTGTTTGTGTTTGAGCTGACACTAGATCAAGTGGCACTCTAGGCAATCCCACTGATTTCAAGTCCCCATGCTGTGGAGAACTAGAACTTCCAGGATATACTAGTTCTTAGATGGGGAAATTTATACCACACACTGATAGGAAATGTTTGCTTTCACTTCACCTAGAAACATTTTACTATTCATATATCATGATCATTAGATCTATATCCAGTTGTATAATATATATCTCTGATATGAAAGAATAATAAATCTTCTTTTAACTTCTAACAAGACTACATGGCCTTAACCAAGTTTTAGTCAGGCTCCCTGGAGCCCTCTTCCTGAGTTGGCCTTGATCTTATCCTGCTGTCCTCCTCTTGGCCTGTCCAGTTCTAACAGAGAATTCTGCTAAATCAGGTTAGCAAGACTACCCTCACTTTGATATCTAAACCAGTTCCTCATCCCTCACTCTTGATATCTAAGAGTGCCTTCAGCAAGAATCCTAACTCATTCATCAGGAATGTCCCTACCCTTGATATGCTCGTATAATCAAGTTCTAGTTGGTAACTTTCCTCCTCTGACTTACTTACTCTTGCAGGCTACAAAACACCCAGTGTCGTTGCTGTCTTAGACATAATCTCATTTATATACTGAAGCTGCTTTCCCCTACTGCAGTAACTCTAAATAAATGATTTGCCATTTTTAACAAGCGCAATTTTTTTTTTCACACTGGGTTAAGCTACTGATGCACACCTAGAGTGTATCGAGGCCTTGGAAAAGCATTATTTACATTCCAGAAGGTTAGGCGAGAGTGCAGAACCTTTTCACTCTCTGTCAGAAGAGTAATTTTTTCACATTTCTCTCTTAAGGGAAAGAAAGAACAGTTTCTTTTCTGTATGTAGGGCTGGTATTCCTGAAAATTCCACCCATTGGCTTGTCAGAACCCAATCTGATCGATCAGGTTGTTCTCTTCATAATTTGACCTGATGTTCAGTGGTAAATTAGTTGTAGGACCTGTTCAAGAAAAGAATAAATAACAGATCAAACAGAGGAAGAGGGAGGGATAGAGAGACAGAGAAAAAGTAAGATGGAGTCATACATGCAAAGAAAAGCAGAGAAAGAGAATTCAAGAGACTTTAGAAAGACTGAGTTATAACCTTAATTCTTTCCTTTCCATTTATAATCTCTTTTAAATTTAACACTTTTTTTGCCCCTGCACCTCTTATTTCTGTAGTAGTTGTCTCACTTGTTTTCAGTAATTATCTTTGCTTCCCATCCCATGTAAACTTAAGTCACTTTGGTTATATTTCAGTTTTTTACAACAGATAAGTCTTGGGTAAAAACAAGATTTTGATCATAAATGCATTTTTTTCAATGTCAAAGCAAATGATGGAACTTCTTTGTCCATCTTGCTGCATTTCCTCATTCTTATATAATAAATTTCTAGTATATCTAGTTCCAGCTACCAACTAATACCATCAATGAATATATTTTTGAGATAAAATTCTTAACCTCCCCTGCATGTGAATTAGCTTATTTACTTGCTTTGATTTCAGAAAACTGATCTTTAAATTAATAAAATAGTATGTAGAAAAGTTACCTTTGGTAAAGAATATGTTTGTTTTAGCAAAGTTTTCATTTTCTATGTCATAAATTCTATTTTTGCCATTTCAGATAATGGATTCAGAGGAATTTATTGATAAAATTTAATATCAGGTCTATAGTCATAGATCACTGTTTCATAAATCTTTTCTGAATAATAAAATCACCAGGGCAGCTTTTTAAAATGCATATTTTTGAGCCTCATTTCAGCCTAACTAAATCAGTAACTCCAGGGATGGGTCTGAAAAGTTTCTATTTTATTAGAATGGCTCCAAAATATTATAATGATAAGTCATGCTCAGGAGCCACTGCTGTACCTTGCAAAATAGGGTGCATAGCAGTATTACCTGGAAGTGTGAAAACCTACAGAAGAGACACGATGAACAAATCCTACCCTGGGCACTGCTAGACTTTCAAAGCTACCAGGTGATCCCAATGTGCATCCAGACAGGAAGCTTTACTCAGGTAAGCCACAGAGGCTCTCATGCTTGGAACAAGCCTTTCTTTGAACCTGGAGGATTAAATAACATTATCATCAGAGCTCTTTGTTGCAGTCCTTGCACCGTTCAGGAACTTGTGGCACACGGAGAGATCTCAGTCAAAATCTCACAGCATCCAGCTGCGGAATCCCTTAACTTGGTCTCCGCAAAAGGGAAAAGAACTGGGTTGTTCAAATAGAAATGAACCTTTTTAACAAGCATGAGGATTCAATGTGTGCCTAGCAAATTCCTTATTTCCTTGTCAATGAATTCATTCAACAACTATCTATTGAGTATCTACTGTAAACATCATATACTATATTAATATTGGGGATAGTACATATTGAAACGTGGGTGGGAAAAGAGTCATCAAACAATTATAATGAGTTTTCCAGATGTAGGTGGAATGAACATTTTTGATGGCCAAGAGCCAAAAAAAAAGGGAATTCATTTTTAGGATTGGATTGGTGGGAAATGCAAAATAAATTTTATGTAAAATCTTTCTCAAGAGGCAATATTATGCTCTTTTAAATTCCATAGTTTGTAATGAATATAGTAGGGACATCCTGAAATATTAATATTCAACTTTAAAAACCTGGTATTCCTGACATATCAATACTCTGGACAGACTGTGGTTCATCTACAGATTGCTACTTCTGTATTTTGATGACCCATTGCATTTCTTTCTTCCCTATGTTCTCTGTGGATTCAGTATCTATTTCCCTCTGCAAAAGTCCATGCTCCAAAACAAGGTCATATACATGACAGCAGAAGCTCAAAAAGAACTTTAGAATGAACGACTAATGCATATATCTACAACATATTGTAATTCTCAGTTATTCCCACTTTATGGATCTCCAAATATATTTGATAGTGCACTCCATCAGGAATAAAATAACATACAATGCCAAAAAAAGGTCTTTTTCATTTATCAACTCTATACATGTAATACTGCATTAATATAACAGTTAATTGTAAGTACCTCGAAATATAAGTTCAAATGAAATAAGACATTTACTAATGTTTTTGGTGTACCCACAAGTGAACCTTTTGTGCAGTTTCTGAAGTGTGCGAACTTCAGTTGAAATCCCATTACACAAGTGACTTCTATCTTAGTTTTACTTTCGGGTAAGTCCTATGTAGCTAGGAGGGAGGCAGGGAGAGAAGGGCAGAGGGATGAATGGAATGAGAAAGAGATTGAGAGTCAAATTTAGAGATTAATTTTCAGTGTGGGGTGATTCCCTTAAAGCATTAGATAACTTTTATTTTGTTAGGCAGACTTTTAGCTCTCAAATTCTGCAGAGGAGACAATGTATTGCCTGATGAGTTATTATTAGAAAATACATATGAATGTGTCAAACATATCTGATGTTTATATTTATGCATTTCATTATGTTGGGCTTTGGACCTTTATGTACTATTTATTCATTAATTCTATTATGTTTTAATGACATCAAATGCCCTCAGTCAGGACCAGTTCCAGCTTCCTGCAATAGCAGCCATAAAAAAATGCATTAAGAAATAAATGGGTGTGTCTGTATGCACCATCTTCAAGATTAATTACTATGACTGGTTGCTGAAATATAAGGAAACCATTTAATTATATGAGAAGCTAGTAGCCTGGTGTTAGCCCACAGTAAGATAGACCTATAAAAATTTACCAGCTCATCTAATGAATGCCAAGAGTCATCATCTAAAAATCCTCAAAGGACCTAACTATAGGAAAGCCTCTATTATCTGGAGACTGACTTTCTGGCAATATGTTGCATTTAGAATGTATAGAACTGATGATTACCAGTGATAAAAATATCAGGGAGAGAGACAAATGAGAAGCAAAGCATAACAAAAAAACATCGGAGCTCAAGAGGACTGGAGTCTCGAAGAATGGAAAAATGGTTCAGAGCCAGGCCAGTTAGCAAAGGACCATGAGAATAGTTGGTCAAAGTGAAGGTAAAGATGAAAAGTGAAGGTAAAGGGCCAAAGTGAAGATAAAGATGAAAAATGCCTCCACGGTACTGTGAGACTAACTCTCTAACTGTCTGCCTATCCCAAAGCCTTTACTGAACAATACCTAAGTACACTAGTGGTGTTACAGAACAGAGCTGGGGTGGGGGGTGAATGATATACTATTACCAAATGAACCTACCCTTGTGCTCTGGGTTCTAGGTTCACCTTGCCCGCCACCAGGGAAAGATGTCTCTCAATGCCAGAGATTGGTAAAAAGGAAAGGGATTATTTACTTAAAAAGTTATACAGACGTAGAGTAATGACATAATGTCTTCATTAAAAATAATAAAGTTCTTTAGAATACCTACAAATGCACACAGTCCTTCCTTCTCCCCTTTGCCCAGTCCAGGGTACTGTATCTCAGAAAAAGAAGTAGAAGTCTGTGGTTCAGGCAGCCTATCGGTTCTAGCACCATCAGCTGTGTCGCAGCCACAATTTCCAGTTAATCCAAAACCACGTGGCATCTTCTCATGGCCCACCAGCAAGAATCCTTTCACCCCTTTTCTTCCAGGCAAAGTCTCTCCTGCTTCCTAAGCCATGTGGCAAAAAGGGAGCACCCTAAAGCTGCACAGTCCCAACTTTCGCCAAAGCCAAGTGGTCCCAAAAAGCCCGCATGGCTGCTGCACCTGGATTTAAATCCCCATGCCAGTCTTCCTCTGCAGACCCATTTCCGACTCCTCCCACAGTCAGTTACACCTGCCAGCATTCCCACATTCTTCCAGCTTTACTTGGCTGCCATAGTAAATCTGGGCAGGCACGGCCCCATGGTGTGGAGCCAATCATCTGCATGCTTTAACACAGGAGCTGTACCCAGAGGTAGTTGCCTCCCAGTTACATCACGGGTTGAAGTCACTCCCATCTCCCTTGCTCAAAGCATGGTCACAGCTGTTTAACACATCTATGAAACCAGTTAAAGGTTATAGATATGTTAAATGACCGTTCTAGAGGTTATCTGCAAAACTGTTGCTATGGAAAATAGCTCTCCTTGGCCCCGCTCCATGAATCCCATCCCCCAGCTCAGACTTGTGGGGGGTGAGGACATTATATATATATATATATTTCTAATATTTCCTGGACACTGAGTTCTGGACCCCATTACAAATCCCCATTTGGGGGCCCCCCTTTGGCTGCGCCCTGTTACAGTGATAGAAGAGAAATGCATTTTGCTTTCTGCCAGAGCATCTGAGAGGATAACCTAAACTATTCAATAATAATGAGTATAGTATTTAATAACTTTAACACTTCCTATCTGCAACATTTTACTCTAATGTACGAATGTGTGATGCAATAATTCCTCTCAATAACTCTAAGAGGGAGGAACTACTGTGACCACTACTTCAGTGATGAAGAAAGGAATATATAGAGAAATTAAATACTAGACCCATGGGCACTCAGACTACAAAACAGTGCTGTAAAATTGTGAACCTGACAGCTAAATTCCAGAGACATTGGTCCAGAACATGTTTGGCCATCTTCAATCATGCGCTAGGCACTATCCTATTCGTTTTGGATATATAAGCGAACAAAGCAAAAGATTCCTTCCATCATGAAGTTTTCTTGTGACTCAGCAGCGGTAGAAGTCATTGCTATGTTCTAGAATGACATGCCATAGTTTCATTAGACAGCACCCAGCAGAAATTTGCAATAGATGATTTTTTCTCTAATTCAGTAGCATATTCATACAATGTTTTGCAGAGAAAACATTATAACATCAATGTGAAGAAGATAAAACATTAGCAAAGTCTTAATATTGCACGAAAGATTATTAAGAATAGGAACTTCAAAATTCATTTTAACTAATAACATTCAGATCATTAGACTTCAGTTAACAGGCAAACCTAATTATCTGAGAAAGGTCATTCTCCAGTGGTAGTAAAAGAAACGAGAAATAAGGCCCATTTCTAGAGAGAGGTAAGCATTTTTCTTGACTTCACATGTTCACATGGAAGGAAATAAAACCTTTGGAATTAAAGTCTCCTCTGACACATACTTCTTAAACTACTGGGCTAAATAGGAATATGCTTTAGAACTGAAATTTGAACCTCCCTAGTTGTTGCTTTCTCCATAAACTTACTACCTTAGTCATTGTTTATTGAAGGGAGCGTCCTCCTAATTTGAAATGTGTTCTCTTCACATTTTTCTTAAAGCCCTCATTTAGACAAAGTATAGGCAATACTGATTATATTAAGGTTTTCTCTCTAAGCGAGCTTCAACTCCTTTGTCTTACAGCATTGTGTTAAATGAAGTTGTAATTTTCCAAGTATAACTTCAATAATTAAATGAAGTTATAATTTTCCATGTATAACCTAAATATATATTAATAAATAGGCAGTTGGAGAAGTAATCATTAAATTAATGGATATTTTACTTATATTCTTTCTTTGTAAAAAGTATTTCATAAACATAACTTGGAAAAAACACAAACATGCACCAAATTTTGTGACACAGAAGTAATTTTAAAATAGTCAAGAAAAGCAAACAATCGATGAAATGAGCTTTGGAATGTTTATCCAGTTGACAACATTATCAGGTGCTAAAAAGCTTATAGTCAACTTCTCTATGAAGTGAAATATCTTGTTTGGTTTCAAAATATATTTGTGTATTAATACCAAGAAGAGCACTACCCATCTTATAGTATATAACAACAAAAAGGCAGTTCACGTTGATTTTAGGAGCACATTTTTATTACAGCTAAGAAATATGTGGGTAGCCCCATCCCCATCTTCTAGCTCTGAAGCAGAGACTCAGATAATAGTTTTGATAAGGAAACAATAACTGGAAGTAATAAAAAGGTGATGTAATAGAGAAACCCATAATTCCTTTGTATTGAGCAGAAATGTCTGATAGCTTTTAATAGCGTTCAAAGAGTTACCAATATCCAACACTTAAATAATTCAGCCAAGCAATAAAAGTCGGGATACAATTCAAGTGTTCTAACTCCAGGCCCAATGCTCTCTCTTTTCAGTCACACGTGGAGTCGGACGAGTGATCTGCAGCAGTGAACTTTATCAGAGGATTCTGAATGTGCAGCTTCTAAACACATGCAAGAGTTGAGACAGACCCTGTGAAGGCTTAATTAAAAATCAAATAGCATAGCCAAAGTCCAACAGCAACACTGTAGTCTTTCAACAAATGGGTGACTCCACGTTTCAGCTATTAGTTCTTTCAGTTAAGTCCGATAATGTCACTGCCCTTATTCTTTTGTCCAGTTTTCCCTGCCGCTTCAGAAAAAGTTTTGTACCAAGAGTAACACGTGTTCTCTTGGTTCTAGTTCCTCTGAAGTCTGCTGGGTACTGAATGTTGATTATCCACCTGTTTTTTTATGCTTATTTTTAATGGGTAATTGTATTAGTTTGCTAGGACTCTCATGACAAAACCAATATTAATGGTGTCCTTATAAACAAGGGGAAATTTGGAAATAGATACATATACATATACCTGCAAAGAACCTGTTTCCAAATAAGGTCTCATTCTGAGTTACTAGGGGTTAGAAATTTAATGTAGGAATTTTGAAGGGACAAAATTCAACCATAATGGAAATATAGTCTTAAGAAATACAATTCAAAACATTAAAATAGTACTCAGTGAAAAGGGAGTCTTCCATCCCCACCAATCTTGCACCAGTTGTTACTTCTCCAGAGACAACTACTAACAGTTTCTCATCCTTCCAGAGATAGTCTGTATAAAATAAGGATAATTATATAAGTATTTTTATTTTTCACGCATGCTGTCTTGATGTAAAGTCACTGTTCTTTCATCTCCTTATTTTCAAGTATGAAGTAAGGTTTCTGGAGGAAGAAACTTTCTCAAAAATATGCAACCTTGTGAAAAATGAAAACATTGAAAATCACCCCATCATCACAACTAATTCTATCCCATCCTCCTTACATGTATTGTCTTCAGCATTGTATACACGAGACTGGCCGTGGAGCAGTAATAAATCATTATACACGCAGTTAAACATTTTATTGTTCATTTCTCAAACCAGTCTCCTTGTCAGCCGTTCTGGATGAAGAAGTGCACGTGGAAAGGCAGGGTTACTTCAGGGCTGTTTTTGATTCCCCGTGTGGGACCCTCCAGGTTGCTGTCTTTCTGCCATGACAACCAGCCACGCCTGGGTGACAGTGGCACTACCAGTGCTCCTGTAATCCGCACGAGATGGGAGACTGAGCAAAAAGTTATTTAACCATTATTGTTTAAACTACTGAAAAAATTTATTTTTTCCACACATCAAAACACACAGCCCAGCCCATTTGGCTAATTCACATATAGTGTCTATTCATTTTTGTTGTTTTTTTTAAATCCTCACACAACGATATGCAGAGAGAGGGAGAGGAGAAAGAAAGAGAGAGAGAGAGGGAGAGGGAGAGAGAGAAACATCAATGTGAGAGGAACACATCAATCCATTGCCTCCTATAAGTGCCCGACCTAGGATCAAACACGCAACCTCGGTATGTGCCTGACCAGGAGTTGGAAGAAGCGACCTTTTAATGCATGGCTGACGTTTCAGCCAACGGAACCACCCAGCCAGGGCTATTCATTTAGTTTGAAAAGTCCAATTAGCTCAATGGCACTCCTTTTCAGTCTATTCTCTTCTTTGTTTGGTTCCCATCAATGTAATGCATCTTTTTTCACTCTTCTATTTTTCACCTATGGTTTTATAGTATTTTATGTGATTTTTCTCACACACAACATAGGTGAACACTGCCTTTTAAATCCAAAGTCACAATCTCTTCTTTTAATTGGGATAATGCCATTTACATTTGCATTTATTACGGTTATTGATATGTTTGAGTTTATTTCTACCATCTTCATGTTTCTTTTCTATTTTTCTTATATATTCATTTTCACTCATTCTTTTTCTATCCCCTTTTTTATTAACCCAGTATATTCTCTGTTCCCCATGCAATTGATATTTGAGTACCTACTACTTATACTCTGTGGTCCCAGTGTATCTCCTTGGCTAGCTTAATAGTTTCAACACCATTTTATTTCTTCTGTGGTTGTTTTAGGCACATGGAATTTGTCTTTTTTGCCTCACTTATTTTACTTAGCATATGCTCTCAAGGTCTATCCATGTTTTCCTAAATGGCAAGATTTCATTTTTTATGATTGACTAATACATCAATTTCTTTACCATTCACTCATCGATGAACACGTAAGGTTCGTCCATGTCTTGGTTTGTGTGAGAAATGCTGCAGTGAGCATGGGGTGCAGGCGCCTTTTCAGGTTTGTGTTCTCATTCTCTTTTTTTATTTCTCATGTAGTTTATCAGTACATCGTTATTATTTGAATTATTTTATTTCATCTTATTATTTTTATTGTTGTTGAATTATAGTCGTCACACTCTCTTCCCTACTGCAGGGCAGGGGAGAGCAACAGGAAAATGTTTCCATTTTCCTCCAGAATGCAGATCATTCATGTTTTAGGCTGCTTTGGCTGCTTCGCAGCTCATATATGCTTTATTTTCACTTTATTTTTTTCCTCCTTGTGTTTCATTTTGAGTAGTTTCTATTTCCATGCCTTCAAATTTTTACATCTTTACCTCTGCCTATATAAGCATTCTTCTCAACTGTGCCTTCACCTTGGTTTATAAAAACTGCAGACTCTCAGCACAAATCCATTGTCCATATCTGCCCTGCACCCTTATGCAAACACACAAACAGACACGAACAATTCTAACTGTTCCTAAAAGCTCAAGGCTACTTTCCTGGGTTCATATTTTTCCCTCCTTAGCTGAGTGCCTGACAATGCTCAAGGCTGCTAACAATTTACTGTTTGTTCCAGCGACACCTGAGATGGGTCCCTGGTTCCCAGTCTCTGCGCAGGGTATGAATCTGACTCAATAAGCACCACTTAGAAAACCCAGATAGGTTTCAGGTGGACCAACCCTCCCTCACACTTTTATAAATTTCCTAACTTTGCTCAAGCCCCCACGATCCCCATTCTCTGCTTCTTCCTTCCTTTAAAAAGCTCACTCACATCTGTATAAATCAAGGCTGAGTGTAGTTCACGCTGGACCCTCTTACCCAGTTCAACAGTGTGTAACTAATTAAACCTCTCCTTGCCGGTGCCTGGCTGTGTTTGTCTTTGACACCGTGTTCAGTCTTTCCTCCAGCTCCATGAACACGTGGGATACATTTGAAATATAAGTTTACTGTCCTCTTCTATGAATTCGTGTTTTAGTATTTATTGTGCGCGCCAGGACAGTTGTAGGATAGGGCTAAATTTTCAACCACAACTTAAGTAATGGCATTGTTTTCTCCAGTGTCGGCCCCTTGAATTGCAGTGTTTCTGTTCCAGATGGTAGAAACACAAACTATCCCAGCTTGTGGGCTAGCTCAGTGGGCTGTTGTCTCGGCTTTTTTTTTTTTTTTTTTCCCCAGGAGGTGCTTTCACAACTCTTGGGTGGTTTTCTCACAAAGATGTACTGGTTTCTTATTCACCTGAAGACGTGCAAGAGGGCTTTGTGCAGAACTACAGACCTCTTCCTCTCTTCAGCTTTCTCCTGAGAGTTACCCTGGTCCATTCTAGCTGCACTGCTTTCTCTGGAATCCAGTTCTTTCTCCTCGACTCTGGGAGAACTCCAGGGTCCATCCACCTGGGCTTCCCATCCCCATGACACTGCAGAGCCACTCGCTCTAGGAGGTAAGGTGGGGAAATTATAAACTTCTTCTCATTTGTTTCCTCTATTTCAAGGAGCATTGTCCTGCACTGCCTTTTTTTGTTTGTTTTGTTTTGTAATCTGTTGTTTCATCAATTGTGTCATTTTTTAAAATAAGCAAGGTGGTAAATAAAGTGCCTGTTTTTTTCATTTTATCTGAAAAGAAAGGCACACCCCTGCCCACTCAATGTCAATTGAAATCCAAGCTTGTTGTCTCCCTTTGTTATCTCCGCAGCTCCTAAGGTAATAGTTGACATATAACAGGGCCTCTAAAATGCTTATTGAACCAGTAAGTAAATGAATCAGGGAATAATTGTCTCATATAAAGATAAGATCATATTGCCTTAAGGTTGCACAAATATAAATGTGCTCTTGTGCTGAAACGTTCAGTGTCCAAAGATGCTCACATCTGTACACACCTACATGGAATGTGTATTTATTTATATATACTGCTCCCCTTCTTTATTGAGGAAGTTTTTGAGATCATAAGTTATAGTCATTTCTCTCATAACTCAAACAACCTACTGCAGACTGCACTCTGTCTGCATCATTTGGCTGATTTTGTTCTATTTTATTTAACACATGACCTCCTAGTTGCTGAATCAAATGCCTATTTTTGTTCTTTGCATTCAGGTTGACATTTCTTGAGGATTTGACACTGTGAATCATTACCTTCATGATAAAAATTTCAGTTTCTTTGTCTCTTATTTTTCACTACTACTCTTTGTAAGATGCTGACATACCACTTGGAATTGACTTGGGGTTTTTACATGCTAAAAAAACAAAAACATTTAATTCTCAATTTTTTTCATTGTATCCTGGTACCAATCTTTGTATTTTGTAGTACTCCAAGATGTTATTCACAGCCACTGATTTGTTTATTTTTTTTGTTTACAATTATTCTTTCTACATCATTTTATATAAGTCTAATGGCTTTACAAGTCTATATATAACAGTGACTCTGAAATTTCTATTTTCAGCTTTGACCTTGTCACTGAGTTCTGGACTTTTTTTTTAGTCTGATTGCCCATTTGACATTAAAGTACGTAGCATGTCAAAAATAACTTTTTAAAAAATCCCATCCATCTGTAAATTCCAAACATTTTCTAACTCAGTAAATTTTAAGAAAAAAATATAGACATTATTTTTATTCTTACTTTATTTTACAGTCTACATTCTATTAATTAATACATTTTAAAAACAAATTTCAAATCTATCCACTTGTCAACTTCTCAACTCTGCCACTCTTTCCCAATACATCATCATCATCTCCTACCAATTATCAAATTCCTCCCTAATGAGTCTCTTCCTTTGGTTCCTAATTTCTGCTTTTGTTTTAATCCTCCATATGGCAAACAGAAATGTTCCTTATTTTTAACTTGTAAGTGGGATTATATTCTCTTACTCAAAATCACCCAATAGGTCTTCAGTGCAGATCAGCTGAATAGAAGGTTTTACAACAACATGTTGGTTTGCTAGGTCTGTGTTAACAAAGTACCACAAACTTGGTGTCTTAAACAAGAGAAACTTATTGTCTCATAGTTCTAAATGCTAGAAGTCTGAAATTAAGGTATCAGCAAGCTGGTTCCTTTGGAGGGAAGGGCATGTCCCAGTCTTCTCCTTGGCTTACAGCCATCTTTGCCCTGTGTCCCCACATATCATCTTCCCTCCATATCTGTCTGTCTCTGTGTCCAAATTTCTTCTTTTTACAAAGACAAGAGTCATTTCGATTAGGGTCCACCCTAATGACACATTTTATGCAATTATGTTTTTAAGAACCCCATCTTCAAATAAGATCTGAGGTACAGGGAGTTTGGAGGGAGATATAATTCAACCTATCATACATCTGGCCCTTGCCTACTTCACTGAATTTAATAGGAGATTCAAGAGTTGGAAAATTATAAGCTTAGCAAGTAATGTAGATATTAAAGCTTTTGTTTCAGAAACTACAGATAAGGCCTGTCCTGGCTCCTGGGAAAACAGCTGACCTCCTGGGGCACTGCTAAAGATTACTGCCTGGGGACAACTGGAGGCATCCGGGCCTTTGTGTTCCAGGGAGAGACAGATGACTACCCGTCCCTGGCAACAGCTAACTGCCCAGGACAGGAATATTGTGGCTTCTTTCACCTATCCTCCCTGAATCTCAAAGCCTTCACCGTACCTTGTTTATTCCCTGGTATAAAAATGTTGGCCTGAAAAAGAAAAGACAAGATGGTCTGTTAGGGTATGAACCCACCATCTTCTCAGATCTCCGGCCGACTGGATAAAGTGCCCGTAAAGATTCAGTCGCTTTCATTGCTTGGTAGTGACAGCAGCCCAAATGCCCGTGTCTTTTCCAGTTTCATATTCATGTCGTTCCAGTCTCCCCCTTCTCACTCAGTTTTAAACATAATGAACTTCGCTGTTGCTGCTGCAGCTCTGCGTTTGTTTTTATACATTGCCATCTCATCATCTTACACACCAGGGTTACTGTGCCAGGTATACTCAACCCCCACCCCCTCCCTTTGTTCACTCCTTCACGGCATTTAGGTCCTGAGCAAATATCACTCTTCAGATGCACCTATCCATGAATGCTGTACCCAAATAGCCCCCTTTCTTCCTCTTCACCTCCCTCCACTACTTTATTCATTGTTATAGTTACTATGTCTGTCTGGTGTGTAATGTGTTATTTATCCTATAGATGTAAACTCCATGATGAAAGGACTGTGTTCATGTTGCACATTTTATAAAACAGTTCCTTACATATATATATGGCATTCATTCATTCGGGTATTCACTTATTCATTCTCAGGAGAGTCAAAAACACACACAAAACCACTTTGTTCTCAACTTCAATAATAAGCAGGATTTCAAATTTGAAATTTTGAAATATAATTTTTATCTATCAAATTAGCAGTGTTAATGGTAATACCCAATGCTGGCAATAGTTTTGTGAGCTAGAACTCTAATGGGCTTTAGCAGGTAGGATAAATGGCTGCAATAGACATTTTTGGTAGTCCTTATTTAGAAACATTACAATGTTCCTACACTTGCACTTATTTATCCTTAAGAATATGTCATAAGGAAATGACAAAGTCTGCAGAAACACACCTATGACCACAAGTAATTCAGTGCTTAATTCTAGTCATGAAAAAACTTGAAACAAATGAAATATAGAAAAACTAAAGAGTTTCAATTATAGCCATATACAGTTGCATGCAACAAATATCCCTACTACCCTGACTGAAGTAAATAGAAACTCATTTTTTTCAACTTTCCGATGGATCCAAAGGTAAGTTTTCAACAATCCTGCAAGGGACCAAAGCTATTTGCATGTTACTGCCCTTCCATCCTGTGCTACTTGACTATCAATAGTATGGTAATTGCTATGTGATTGCTAAGGGCAACTTTCCTCCAGGGTTGAAGGAAAAAAAAAAAAAGAAGGCAAATAAATACCAACATGTTGTATCTCCATCTGGAAAGCAAAATGTTTTCTCAAAAATCCTCAGTTTACTTAGTATTCTGCCATGTATCCAAATCTAGAATGCCTAGGAGACACAAGAGGCATTCCAGCACTGAGACATTTGTGCATATGGGATTGCCAACTCTCAATGTCTACACAGAGGGAAAAAGCCGTTTTCTAAGAAGCATTCTGAAAGGTGGACTTGTGTATAAGAAGCTTAATGGATACTGCCTTCAGGCTCAGTTTCTGTGATGGTAGGAAGCGAGGAGAGTAGAATTGAGTTTTTTAACTGCGGTGCAGTCAGAACAGAGGTATGAATCCTTTCAATAAGAAGCACTAGAGCTGGCATGATCCCTCAGATTTGCCCCACCTCAAGGCAAGGGGCTAGTGCTTTATACTCCACTTTAAACAGTCATTAGATGCTGACTCCCCTCAGGGAAGATTTTGGTGAAGCCCATCTTTTAGGCTAAATGTACTTTGCAGAGAGGAGCACAGCTGAGAGCAGCATCATTAACGTGGATGGAGATGGGAACTGAGCGGTTTAGTCCTGAAACAGCAATCTGGGCAGTGCACCACAGGGCCTGCTGCTTTGCCAAATAAATTAGGAACATTCAAATAGGAAAATGCAGACATTACACAAATGATTTTGAAGAATGTGTAAGTGGCATAGAGAACTGTATGTGAAAAGTACAGAAAAATCTATGGAACTGTATGTGATGTGATGAGAGATACACATTATATTCATGTGTCTGTGTGCTTGAGAAGAGACCGTTTGACCATTGCCTGTGTCCATCTGGACTCCACCATTATGCAGTTTATTCACATTGAACAACAGCAGTTTGGAATTCTCACGTATTAGTACTCTGGTTGTCACAGAAAGGAATTCCATTGCCTCTAGCAGAGACTTTTACATGGACTTCAATGTGCTTTATTACCTCACTATTCTTTGGATTCAGTATCTATAATAACAATGTTCTATAGTTGGTACAAAAAAGTCACTGTCTTTCACAGAGTAGAACAAAGCAAAACAGATGTTTTATATTTTATTATATATTATAAGATTATTTTAATGTATTTATTTCTTAAATATATACTTCCCTCCCAGTGAAGAATATTTCTGTGATAGAGCATTTTGTAATCTCGGTTAAGTTGGTACTTAGTATAAGCTGCTTGGTTTTCTTCTGTGGTTGCTCAACTATTTTGTGCATGGTGGTGAGACCCTGTTCAGTTTCTGTAGGTATTTAGCAAACAAACAAACAAACAAACAAACAAACAAAAAGCCCATTGGAGAGATTTCTGGAGTAACTATATTAATTTACTCTCTCATTGGGACCAATTGTGACTGCATGGCCAGAACATATTTTGAGATCTTCCCAGCTCTACTCAATTGTTCTATTACTTATTTGTATAGTCTCAGATCATATAAACATTCTAAATGTTGGTATAAGTTCATAAATTTATCATTGCTGCATATCTTTTCCAGAAGGCCTTTGTCCATGGTTTTATTCTCAAAAACATGCATTTTGAATAACGGACTTTGCTTCTGATACAGTGCTATTCTTCCTATTCTCCTTGTTCTACCAATCAAAATGTATCCTTTATTTAAGTTATGTATTTCTAATGCCTTTCTACCAGTGGTGAGAGGTCTTTTGGGTTAAAGTGGCACATTCATTGCTTCATAACCTATTTGTCCATTAGAAGAAGACAGTAGGTTCTAAATCTCTTCCACTCTTCCCACTTAAATTGTAATATACTACAAGAACATTCTTTCAATTATTTAATTTTGTCAAATAATTTATATTATTTGGAATTATGTTTGCATTCAGTGATTAGAAGAATATAGTTACTGTGGTTCAAATAGATATAAGTTTAATTCTATCCCCCCTAAAAAAGCCATAAAGCAGGCAGATAAGGAATGTAATTATCTCGCTATTTTTCTAGTTTTGGTAACTCACTGTGGTTCAATATGACTGCTCAAGTAAAAGCCATCTCCACTTTCTGGGCAGCTGATTTGAAGAAGATGGATAAAGAAAATCTCCCTTCCTTTTCAATTATTCTTTTTAATTAATATGGCACAAATACAGAAAGCTGCATGAATCAAATATACTGTTAATAAACCGTCACCCAGATTACAAGAGACTACCTTGTCACATGCCAAATAGCACTCCACTTGCCAGCTCAAATCACAACCATTTCCCCTTTCTAAGAGCTATCAGACCTTACTTTTATTGTAAAACTTTACCTGTCCTTATAGATTACTTAAATGAATAGTGCTAAACTCATTAGAAGTTAGTTTTTCCTAGTAAGTCCTATTGATTTATTTAAACCTATGTAGTTTTCTCAACTTTCTCTTATTTTAATATTTTTGCTGCAATTTATTTGTTAAAGAACCCTGATGATGTTCTAGAGTTACTCATGGTCAACATTTAGCTGACTGCATTTCCCTTATTTTCCTTAACATAATTTGTTAATTTTTGAAAAATATGGGCTCAATATAGAATTTTATGTTAACAAATGTTTATTTCAAAACCTCAGAGAACTAGTTTTACTGACTTTTTGCCCCCAAAGTTCTTGATAAGAAATTAGCAAGTATTAGGAATTATTGTTTCCTATTATGTTTTACTTTTGCTTTTAAGATTTTCTTTTTATCTGTTTTTCATTAGTTTTAGTAGACGAACTTAGGCATGGATTTCCTTTCATCTATTGTTCTTGGAGTTTATTGACCTTTATAAATATGTAATTTTTTTCACAAAATTCAGATATTAATTTTTGCAATTTATTTCTCCTCTGTTCGCTCTCTAGAACACTGATGTGCACGTTCACAGTTTTGATATTTTTCAACAGTTCCCTGAGTCATTTATTTTTCTCTCTTCTTTAAATAGGATAATTTCTGTTGGTCTTTCTTTAGATTCATTGTCTGTTCTCTGTTACCTCCATTCAATTATTATGTATACTCAATGATATATTTTATTTTATTTTAATATTTTATTTATTTTATTTTTAGAGAGGGAAAGGGAGAGAGAAAGAGAGAGAGAAGCATCAATGTGTGGTTGCATCTCACATGGCCCCCACTGGGGACTTGGCCCACAACCCAGGCATGTGCCCTGACTGGGAATCAAACCTGCGACCCTTTGGCTCAGAGCCCACAATCAATCCACTGAGCTTTGCCAGCCAGGGCTCAATGATATATTTTAAATCTTAAAAATTAAATGTATAGAATTTCCATTGGATCCTTTTTCATAGTTACTGTTTTTCTCCTGATATTCCTTACTCTTTATTAACTGAGAACATATTTTCTTTTACTTAATCAAGCATAACTGTAATAGCTCTTTAAAAATCCTTATCTGCTATTTCTAATTTTGATATATTTGGTTGTTGATTTTATTTTCTGTTGAGAATGCCTCACATTCTTTAGTTCATGAAATGTTGATTGATTTGAAATTTTTTATCCTCTCTCAGGGTAAAAGGAATAAATAAATATCTGTCTTTTTTTTTTAGATTTTATTTACTTATTTTAGAGAGAGGGGAAGAGAGAGAAAAAGAGGAGAGATACATCAACATGTGGTTGCCTCTTGTGCACTCCCTACTGGGGACCTGGCCTGCAACCCAAGCATGTGCCCTGACTGGGAATCGAACCAGCCACCCTTTGGTTTGCAGGCTAGCATTCAGTTCACTGAGCCACAACAGCCAGGGCAAGTCTTTTGATGAGAATAATTATTATCTGCATAAGTACTACTTTGAAAAAGCTTACACCAGCATACTAGAATAAAAATGTTTATGTATTTTTATTTACTCTACAAAATGCTTTTGTTATTATTTTTATATCCCTAACTACACAAGGCATTTGTAGTAACTATGCTACTGTTATAGGCATAATTAACTTTTCTTATTCTTTACTCCTTCTTGCATCTTCAACCTCCCCCTGGGATCATTTTTCTTCAAAATATTATAACATTTTCTTTCATGTAAATTGACTGGTAACAATTTATCTCACTTGTTGGTTTTCTGAACATAGTTTTCTAAAAACTTTAATTATTGTTAGTTGTGTTTGCTACCTATAGATTATATGTCAGAAGTTGACTTTTTCAGCACATTGAGATAATATTTCACTATCTTCTGAGTTATATTGTTTCGACTGAGTAAACTACTGTCAATCTTATTAGTGATACTTAAAAATACTTTTTTTCTCAAAGTTTTTCTGTTGTATATATATGTTTAAATATAATATTTAATTATGATATGCCAAAGTGTGATTTTCTTTTTCTTTTTATTTTTTTTCTTGGTATCTGTAGAGTTTCTTAAGTCTGTGCTTTGTTATCTTTTGCAATTTTGGAAAAAAAAATCTTTCAATTACTCGATACCCATTATCTCTCCTGTCCTCTATGATATCCTTTGCCCATAAATTTGACTTTTATATAATAACCTTTGCTTATTTTCTATATTTTATATTTTTTCTGTATCTGTGCACTTCTTAATATTTTCTTCTGACCTGTCTCCCAGCTCTCTAATTTTGTATTTTGTTAGGCTAGGTTCTAGCCTTCACCCAACCACAGAACTAATAATTTTTAAATGTTTTAGTTCAAAAGTTTCCATTTGCTTTTTTTTTTCACACTTTTTTATTGTTGTTCAAGTACAGTTGTCTTCATTTTCCCCCACCATTCCCCCCAACCCCATCCATCCCACGCCCCCCACTTGATCCTACTCCTCTTTGGTTTTGTCCATGGTTTTTATATATTAACTTATTTGCCGATGCTATCATACTTATTTAATATGCCCATGAATATTTTAAGGTCTGTATTAAATTTCTCACTTTTGGGGGGGATATACTTGGGCTTATTTCCATTTTTTTATCTCTTTAGTCATATTTCTTTATGTGGCTGTTTTTATTATAATCCTAATATTATATATAAAATGATATCATTTGAGGCCTAGTATAGGGTTATTAATCACTTTAAGGGTTTACCTTTGTTGCAGATAGGAAGCTAGAAACACTGACAATTCCAGATTACCTTGATTCAATCAAGCCTTCAGTCTTTGTAAGGTTCAAGTAATTTCCAGTTTGTTTTTTTAGTTTGCACTCTTTATCTCATTTAATCCTTAGAAAACCTTTATAAGGTAGGTGTTTTTAATCCTCATTTTATATGAGGAACTTAAAACCCAGAGAGATTAATAAGTCCCTGAGTAACAGATTCACAGCCAGGGTCATCTATCTTCAGAGGTCAAGCTCTTACTTCTGCTGTTACAGTGCCTCTTTTTTTAAATTTAATCCTTATTATATTTCTTTTCCGTTGCCATTTAGTCCCTTCCACCCTCCTCCAGTTCAATCTCCCTCCTATTGTATAGCCTTACTGAGTCACAAACTAAGGGTAGTAGGACGGAGTGGTTACCAAATGCTTTTGGTAGGTGTTCCCTAAACTTTCATCTGCCTCTCTAGTCCTGGAGTTATTTTTATAGTTCTCTTCAGCTTTTCAATTTTTAGGCCACCTCTGGAGGAATATGCATCTATTTCTGGTGTATAAGTGACACCAAGATTGAGATTTTACCTTTTATGATTTTCTGTTTTTTGGTTCTTGCTTCAAATTTATTCACTGCTTTGTTAGCTCTCTGGTGCCTCAAACATACTATTTTTTCTTAATATTTAAAACAGCTTTTCTAATTATTTTTTACAGGGCAGATTTTCTGAGTTACCTTGCTTACAGATACCAGAGACAGAACCTGTACACAGTAAATTGAGAAAAATAAAATCTCATTTACTTTTTTAAAAATATTGTTTAAAAAATTCATTGGGGTGGCATTGGTTAATAAGATTATATAGATTTCAAGTGTACAATTCTATCATACATCAGCTGTATGTTGCATTGTGTGTTTACCACCTAACACATTTCCTGTCACATTTCCTGTGTATTGCATTGTGTGTTTACCACCTAACATGTTTACCTGTCACATTTCCTTCCATTTTGGACCACCAAGTTCACATTGGTACTTCCAGATATCTTCCATTAGGAGGGTTTTCTAGAGTGAGTGCCTACTGATCAACTTGAATTCAGCAGCTGACACACAGTGATTATGGAGTGTTAGCAAGGTGTTTAAACATATTACAATATATAATAAACATAAATTAGTTTAGGTTTCCCATGCAGGATTGAAATTAGACACACTGAGTTTATCATCTACAAGCTTTAGTCATTAAACAGTTGGCTTGAAATCTCTATGCCTTGGTTTTTTTCAGCTGTTGAATGATGAAAATAGTATATAGTACATTTTTCTTAGAAAGTTTAAGTGAGTTAAACAGTAAGAACACTGAAAGTTAACATGCTCCTTCGCCAATTTCACATTATTTTATTCTTTTACTTTATGCATTATACCTTCCATATAATTTGCTTAAATAACAAAGATGTGTATGTATTTGTCAGTCAAAACTTCAACACAGTATTTTATATAAGTTTACTGTCTCGTATGTCAGATATGAAGGAATTGACCATAGATAGGTTTAGGGATATTTAGTTATACAGTCAGTGAAGTTTTTTTTTTTTCTTCTCCAATAAGTAAAATAAAAACAAAGAGCAGGATGTGCAAAAATAAAATCCAAACAAAGGTGAAGATCAGGAGTTTTGGCTGAATACAATAAATATTCCAGAGGATGAATAACCCGGATCACAAATGTCACCAATAAGAGGTAGAAAGAATACTAAGAGAAGAAAAAGTACAAGAGCACGGAGGCAATTTCATGAGTAAAGTTGACCCTTTCACTGGTCTGTGAATTGTTTTTTACTATCTGTAATTACTATGGTAGTCAACTGTCTGTAATAATAAGTACATATAAGCTGTTTACTAAGATCGGATGTTCTCAGTACTTTTATATAACAACCCATAACTTTCCCAACTCCCCTTTTTTTCAGAGGAAAGAGAGAATTACTCTTTCTCCACAAAGTAATTTTTCTCTTCAACAGTTTATCCCCACCAATACCATCCCCAAAGTACACAGAAGCATGATAATGACTGCTGTACATTTTTACCAGCCATATTGGATAGCTGCTCTATACAACTTAAATTTCCTTAGTCTTTGGCTATGAATGAAGTTCAAAGAAACCCCACCATTGACCAATCAATCACTAACTTGTGTTCTTTCTACCCTTAAAATATCTGCTGCAAATACACACCACCATCCATTCTCATCACCACCATTTCTGTGAATTATAAGCATCTCTCACAAGGAATTAAGCAGCAGAATTATATGTCTCCTTGCCTTCAGTCTTGCTTTATCAAATCCATTCTTTACAAAGCAGCCAGAATAAAATATTTAATAAGGATTAATAACTTTACTCTCTTGCTTAAAAGGAACCACACAATATACAGATGATGCATTATAGATTTATATATCTGAAACCTATACAATTTCACTAATCAATGTCACCCCAATAAATTCAATAAAATAAAATAAATAAAAATAAAGAGATGTCTGAATAAATAAATAAAACAAATCAATGCCTTTCCACGGGCATCAGAATCAGTACGAGCTAGGTGATGTGTGCTTTCTAACAGACTTTCATTCTCAGTGTTTCCAGCTCTCACTGTTTACTCCTGAGATACTTGACTTTTTCCAGGTCATTTCATCTGTCAGGCTAAAATTTAGATGAGACATATACTAATCACTCTGCCTGGAATGTCCTTCACCAACACTCCTACCTCTCCCCACCATGTCTATTTCCTAATCATCCCTACATCTTACTCTAAATATCAAATCACCCATAAAATCTTTTCTCACCCCATACATTTCTTAGGAAATAAATTGACTTCTGCATCTGTTTTTACCTGTTCCTGCTGTAACATAACATGTTACACAACACAACATGTTTTTCTGATTTGTTTTTATACAACAAGCAAGTGTGATAATGTTTGTCACACAAACAACACTTAAAATAAAATTCCTGACATGACTGTTTTCCATATTAGATCCAGAAGGCACTCATAAACTCCATGTATGTGACCTGCAATTGAGAAACAGGATGCTTCTTTATTTACCTTTCAGGTGTTCATTCTCTGAGCCATCCCCAGAGCATGTTGACGTTATAATTATAAAAATAGTTGATAGTATTTCTTATGACATTTTGGAATGAGGAGATAATGATATACATGAAGGTTTCAATTTATTTTCTGAGCAGCTTCTTCTATCTCCATCTCCCTTTTCTGTAATTGATTAACAATGCTAGGGATCAGGGCTAGCTGAGGATTTCAGACCTGATTTTTTTTTAACGATTTTATTTCTTTATTTTAGAGAGAGGGGAAGGGAGGGAGACAGAGAGGGAGAGAAACAGCAATGTATGGTTGCCTCTCACATGGCCTTCACTGGGGACCTGGCCCGCAACCCAGGCATGTGCCCTGACTGGGAATCGAACTGGGACCCTCTGGTTCCCAGCCCGCGCTCAGTCCACTGAGCTACACCAGCCAGGGTTCAGACCTGATTTTTGAGAAGAATGACATATAGGAATGTCTCCTACTTCAACTTGGACTGTGCATTATCATCAATATCATTCTAAAAACCAGTTTCTTGTTTCTGGAGATAAATGGCTAGGGAAAAATAGATATGGCACCTCTTCTCAAGGAGCTTACTTACCATGCAAGGAAACTGACATTAAACAAATAATTACACTAATGATCTACATATACAAACAGATATGTCTGCTGAAAAATATGAAGCATGATGTTATGAGAGCTTAGAACAAAGGCCTATGATCTAAATATTTGTTGGAAAGGAAAGCTTGAGTTGAAATTGGAATGAAATAAAATTTAATTGAAGAACAAATGGGGAGCAGGCCATATAAAAGAATAGAATATGAAAAGACCCTGAATCAAGAAGAATCACTGCATAGTAGTGGAGCTGAGAAAACACCAACGAAGGCAAATTCAAAGCCAGAGTTTATCACCTTTGGGAAATATTTTATTTATCTTTGTTGTAAGTGCATATACAACCCATTGGTATATTTTAAAGACAGAGATGGAATAATCAGATATGCATTTTTAAACAAATAATTATTTTTATTTGTGACTTGATATCTAGAAAAGTTACTATTGTTTACTCCTTCTCATCCTAGTTCAGAGAGACAAATTAAATTACTGGACAAACAAAGAGAATGATCATATCCTGTGAGAGACTTCAGTGTTGACTAGGTTGACTGGAAAGAAGCATTGAAGAATCGAAATGAATTCTCTGTCTGTAGACTTCACATAACATCCACTTGACACTGTTTCTTGTTTCTTAAGTTATGAATCCTTGGGGCATAGAACAGGATCTTTACTATCAGGCATATACACTAGTATGATATTTGAAGAAGGAAAATCCTAATTTAATATAGGGAGAAACAAGTTTCAAGGCGTCTTTAATAAAAAAGGGCTTCAGAGGTCAGTATTTTGTGTCAGAATTCAAAACAACTGTAATAACCAGAAACTAGATAGCAATATAACCACTGTTCCTTGGGGGAAAGTATGCATGCTTAAAATAAAAGTACTTGGATATAAACATGACATTTAAACAGGCTTAGAAAAACAATATGATCAGCTATATACAGAGTGATTTAATCGAAAACAAAATCTTCCAGCATTTGCATTTCATTTTCTCCACTTCATAGCATTGTCATGATACTACCTGTCTCTTACATTTTTAAATCATACCAAATCATCAGGATGTTTAAAAGCAAGTAAGGAAAAACGAGTTTAATATTTTTTATCTCAAATTATTCTGATCTAGGAAGGAATGTAATTTTATGGATTCTCAGAATATACAAAACAAAGAGCTCAGGTATAGTCTAGTGTTTGTAAAGTTTAAGAAGTATTACCACATTATATTTTGAATTTTTATTTATAATTTGTGATATTTTATAATGTATTGCAGAGCAGTTATAACAAAAATAAAATCTAATGCAATGGCACTCATATACTTCATGTTGCTGGTAAAGAGGAAAATCCATGATACCTTAACCCATAGGAAGAGCATAAGCACTCAGTGTTACAGCGGGAAGTACATATCACTCTCAATTTGGGTAACTGGAACGGAGATTTTATAAAGAACTATTGGCAGAGAACTGGCCAGAGCTTAGGAAAACCACGTGACAACGTGAAGTCATACAGGGCTAGTAAACACAAGAGAAAGAAGTACGTTGAAAGGCCCATATAACAGGAGATTTGATCCATGGAGGACACAGAACACATGAGGAATTTTGCATGAAGGGAGATGTGTATTAAATGTACTGACCTTAGTCATTTCTTTTTCTTCCTCCCTGCGGATCTTCTTTCACTGCTTACCTCTGAGGGAACTTAAATAGAAGCTGGAGGACAAAGAATGCACTGTTTTTGTTCGACCTTCGGGGATACAAGAAGGTAAGAACACAGGAAACAATAGAAGCAAAAGGAAGAAATGCAGCTCAGTAAATGTCAATCGAATTTTTTAAACTTTCCTGGTTAGTAGAGATGTTTAACAAATCATAAATCATACATTTGATAAATGTTTACAAAGTGAGTATCAATCAATTCCAGAAACAGAAAGTAAATGGTATTGGCAATAAGAATAAAGGGCAATGTATAGACTAAAAACATTGGAAGTATTTTCCCTTGAGCTGTGAGCAGCCATTGCTCCTCTTTAAGCTGAAAGTAACTGCACCTCATATACTGACATGAAGCCCTTCTCTCCCTCAGTACCTACTGATCTCTCTCAACAACTTCTAACTTGAATTTAGCCCACTTAACGAGGAGAAATATGAACATTTTGACTCCATTGGATACAGGACCAGAGTCACTATTGTATCCAATCTGATGAGGGGCAGGGGCATCATCTGGATTCAGCTGGTGGGGTTTGCTCAAGGTTCACAATGAGGAAGGGGAAGTAAAGGTGACCTTATGAGTGGCACCCTCGGGGCCAATTCTGTGCACTGCAGTTTTTGCTTCTATATCTCAATATATAGAAGAAATTAATGTGTGATATACTTCATTTGTCTATCCCCAAAGTGCAGAAGGGATATGCTAAATTGGTTATGCTCACTTGTCAAGGGTGCTGTTGGGACATGGAGATCCTTGCCAACACTTCCTCCTGCTCCCTCCTTGCTAGCCCAACAAAAACAGTTTGGAGAAGATGGGGAATTGCTGCTCTGATTATAGGCTTAAAGGCAGCAGGATTGAGAAAATATACAATATCCCTATATGCCAATTAAAAAAGATCAACATGTGCTGCAGGCTTATAGGGGATCATCATGCACTGAATTCACTTGCTGTTCCTATTGCCCCAGGTCTTCCAGATACAGTGAGTGTAACTGAATTTATTCCACAGACTCATGACACAGGGTATGCTGTTTCAGACATTGCTAATGCCTTATTTTCTACACATTCATGGGGCATGGCCTCCAATATATGTTTGTGGTTCTAAGAGGTACCTAACTAGGCATGCAAGATCCATTATGATTATACAAAAAAATCCAGTTGTTTTTTTCCTGGAGGAATTGTGGATAAATTTTTTAATACAACTTATTTCCTCAAATGTTATCATTTTTTCATATAACATTTTATACTTTGAGCATGAATTTAATAATCTAAAAAATCTGTTTTAATATTTTAAAAACAATTTTGTAATAATTTTCCCAAATGAGTAGGAGTTAATTACATGGCACAAAATATGAATTACCTCTTCCTAAGGATGCTAAGTAGCTTGTACTTCAGAGCAGTTGAAATAGATTATTATTATGGTTTCATTCAAGGTTGATGGTTAATTTGGGTTTATGTACAGTATACATGATATATAGTTATCATGTCTACTTATATAAAAACAAAGTCATATTAGACCTTGTCTAAAATACTGTGAAAGTCATTTGCCTTCTTCTGCTCCCATTCCACAAAATTCATTTGTATAAGGCCATTTAAAGTAGGGAACAAGTTCTACAATTGTATCTTTCCATGTTATCAATCATAATATATTGGATATGATTTTAAAAATAGAATGTTAGCTTCATGATGTCAGAGAATTTGTTTACTTTACTTTTTTTTAGTTCCAGTATCTGGAATATATCTGGTATATAATGAGTACTCAATAAATATCTTTTAAAAAATAGATAACATTTAATAATGAAAACTAGGTTCCCAGAATAAAATAAAATAAAGAAATTGGTATTTCATACATATTTTACCACACTGTTTTATATTTCTTTTTTGCAAACACAATTTATCAAGAACTGTGATTTTTAACTATATTGTTTACAGAACGGCCCTACATACAGCATTTGAAAAGTGTTCTAATTTGTTCATGTTTAATACCAGCTTCTAAATTCTACATAAAGGCACAATATTTTTTAAACTCCTTGGCCTTTGGTAGAATACCAAGTTTGATTGCACTGAGAATATGATTAGTGGTTGTCATACCCACAGATTAAAAAGCCAAGAAAAAAAGAGACGAGAAAATCAGTGACATTGTGGTGAACCGCCACGTATTGACTGCAGCTGAGTCACATAATAAAACTGTCATTCAGTTCAGGAAAGACAAACGCATGTATTGCTTCTAATTTTCCCTGGGCCCCATTTGTGGTTAGAAGCCCTGTGACAACCTTCTGTTAATAGCCAGTTGATGTCAAATGGTCCTTTTTCATTTGCAGAAGTAATTGCTTGGGAAATATTTTCATTGAGCTTTTTTTCAGTAAATGTATATCCAAAAACTTGAACATTTTATATTAATAAAAGGTCAAGTATATTAACATATTAACTATAATTCAAATACATATCAGGTTTCTGGGGGATGAAGAATTTTTGTAATTCTTATTTCTAGGTGATATGAACTGAATTTTGTCACTCTAAAATGTACATGGTGAAACCCTTAACTCCAGTGTGACAATACATTGAGAGATAGGGCCTTTAAGGAGATATTTAAGGTTACATGAGGTCTTAAGGGTAGGGCCCTAACGCAACAGAGCTGGTGGCCTGATAGAAAGAGGAAGAGACACCAGATCCCGCCTCCACCCCCCCCCCACACACACACAGACAAAGAGAAGCCACGTAATGACACAGGGAGAGAGGGCACCTGTCTCTGAGGCAAGGACAGAGTTCTACCAGAAACCAACCCTAACAGTAAATCATGGACTTCCGGCCTCCAACACTGTGAGAAAATAAATTTATTTGATTTCATCTCCCAGTCTGTAGGATAGTCATGTGCCATGTAACAATATTTTGATCCACAACCGACCACATATAAGACAGTGGTCCCATAAGATTGCAGTGGAGCTGAAAAATTTGTGGCACCTAATGATGTCATAGCCATTGAAACATCATAGCATAACACATTACTTATGTTTTTGTGTTGGTACTGATGTAAGCATACCAACTGTTCTGCCAATCATATGAAATATAACACACATAAGTACAATAATAGGTTATGTACTACCTAGGTTTGGATAAGTGCATTAAGTGATGTTTGCACAAAGAAGTTACATAACAATATATTTCTCAGAATGGACCCCCCATCATTAAGCGGCCCATGAATGTATTCTGTTATTGCGGCCCGAATGTAGAACATACATTTAAGTCAATAGTATTCTTTGCTACTTTTCTTATTTTATCTTAATGTAATTAAGGGTGAAACTACCAAGTTTCACTCAAGTATGTGTTTTCATTATCCCCAAACACCACTAACAATAGGTGTCAACAATCCCCAAACCATTGTTGCTGGAGGGTCTTATTCACAAGTACCCCTGGATCATGGTAGAGAACACCCACTCGGAGCTCATTATATTTTCTATGTGTAGGCATGCTTCTTCCTTCTAGGTTTTCCACTAGTCACAGCTAATGGAGGTCCCCTAACTAAGAGTGTGTCTCCCAACGGCAGGAAGTATCATTGACCTGCCCCGTGGTTCCCTCAGCCAACATGGTGTACCATTCAGGCATGTCTTCATGCCAACACTGTGACTCCTACTGACCCCCCTCCAGATACATTCCTTTGCCACTATGCATTTACATGCATAGAAATAGAATGCCAAATAAACTATTGTTTATATTTAAAAAACTGTCAGTCTAGCTGGGTAGAAACAAGTGCTATCAACAAAGGAACATAGTAAAGGGAGAAATCGTTTTAGGATAACTGACAAATTAATGCTGACACCTACTCATTCATAGAGTCAAATGTTTTCAAGATGAAGGACAGGAAGTTCTACTGACAGGGCCTATTAAACTCATAGAATACTGGTGTAAAATCAGTAAGTCAAAGCTAAAAATCTGTTCCCATCGGTGGAATAAAAATACCAGTGCCAGGCTGTATAATCACTGAGGAAGAGGAGATAAAACAAAAGGTAAATGAGAATTGTCTGTGTAATGGGAGAGCTTTTGACATCTGCTAAAGAAAAATATTCCTTTAATCCAGAGCATATGCCAAGGTTTAATCAACTTGATTTAAATAATTCTGAAATTAATCAGATCAAAAAGGAGTATTTTTTCTGTATATAATTACTTCAAGGATGGAGAATCAATACTCACTAGAAAGTATATAACTTTCTGAGTGTTGAGAGGTTGATTTTAAAAGTTCCAAGATTCCATCGAGATATGACATTCCACAACTATAAACCAAACCTCCACTGTCATTTAAATTCATTTTCATTAATACAGGACATGGCTGGCTCCCCAACTATATTTGTTTCTTTATATTGTGATAGATGGCATATACAGAAATGTATATCCAATAAAATGTCATACAGAAGTGTACACTCAACAACATATTTCAAAGATAACAGTGTGATCATCAACAATGTCCAAAGAATGCAAAGTTACTTGTATATTTGAAGCATTCCCCATTCTTCCTCTCACGATCACTACTCACTCCACTTCTCCCAAAAGAAAACTGTCATTCTGATTTCATGCTAATCACTTTTTTGCTTATTTTTACAACTTTATTTTCTTAAACATGTGTTCCTGAAAGAAAAAATGAATGGAATTCTCCAAAGTGGACATTTCATGGCTTTTTTTAAACTCAGCATTACACTTGAGAGAATCACTTGTGTTGTTCTGTGCACATGAGGGAGTATCCCTCGTGGTATATTTTGCCAAAATGATGACCAAAATGGTCAGACGAGGTTAGCTACCAGTAGAATTGTTAGGTGGGTTTCGCTGTATCACTTCTCTCTTCGAGCAGCTGTGCTTAGTGGGTAGTGGTATTGCTTTGTGGATTTAATTTTTATTTTATTTATTATTATTGAGACTAAACATTTGACTAATGAGGTCAATCACACTTCCATTTTAAAATCCTTCATTGTAAAGAGGCTAGGTGAGTCTGATCTATTTTTCTTTGGGTAGGGTGGTTTGAAAGAAGGAGTTTCTCGTAAATTACTTCCTTAGATGACATTTGTTGATTACATGTGTCAAAAATATCATTACTTACTCTTGGCTTGCCTTTTCACTTCTTTAATTGTGTTTTTGATAAATATAAATTGTTATTTTTAATATGATATAATTAATCATTTTTTTTATGGCTGGTAACTTCATGTCTGGATTAAAATATTTTTTGACCCTATATCATAAAGATACTTTCCTACATTATGTTTTAAAATCTTTGTATTGTTTTTATATTAGATTTAAAGCTACTTGGGATTGATTTTTTTGTGAATGTTTAGTTGGGTTCAAATTTATTTATTTATTTACTTTTATTTCTTTTATATTTGGGGGATAAAGGCTAAGGAGTATCTAATTTATCAACACATTGAGAGATTTGTGAAGAATTGTCTTTCCAAAGTGTTGTGCAATCCTACCCGGTGTTTACGTATCCATTTGTTTATTCCTTGGGCTTTATGTTAGTCTATCTCTCCTTGTCAATCTCTGAGCCAATGCAAACTTGCTAAGTTACCCAAGTTTTAAAATAAATCTCAATATCATTTATAGCCAATCCTCCCTCTTACTCTTTCTCTGTTTGTTTTGGCTACTCTTCTCCCATTGTATTTTCATAACATATCAAAATCAACATGTTAGTTGCCACTCAAAACAAACAGAAAACCTTTTAGTTCTGTTATTGGAATTGTTATTCTTATAGAGAACAGTTCAAGGACAATTGAAATCTTTAAATATTAAGTAGTTCAGTCAATTATTATGGAATATAGTATATCTCTACCTCAATTATGAGATATATTTTTTAATTTCTATTTGTTGTTTCAGAATTGTAACTGAGTTACCAAATAAACTTTGTGGTAATGAAAAAATAATGCAAATAATATTTCTGATCAATTCCATGGTACTCTCAGTTTACCAAGGGGAAATAAGGATGCATTCCCCATTTTCTCCATGTGTCAAGGAGAAAACTATAATCAGGGTCTTTATGTATTGTTTACTTACCTTTGACAGAGAGACCAAAGATCGTTTCAGTGGGTTATTTTTAGCATGAGGTTATTCAGTGAATGAGTTTTAAAACTGAGCAATGGAACTAAAGACACACCTCTTTAAAGTGGGATTGATCAATGGGTAAGTGGATTTATGACCTTTATTAAACGTTCATTCTGTCCTACTAAACAAAGTTTAAACATTTGCTATCAGAATAGTCATGATGTCCCTTAAATTAAGGCTTTCATTTGCTTATTTTATCATATTTAGGGAAAAGAGAACGAGATTACAATGTCATTAAGCAAATATCTGAGAAAATTTCCATCTCCCAAGTTTCAATAATATTGTCATTCCGTGTGTTATTTCATCTCATGGACAGAACTTATTACTATGTGTCTTCCTTCATATGTTTACAATTCCCAGTGGACAGTGATAAATTGTACTTATTTAGATTGAAGAAATGAGTTTGGAGAGTTTTGTTTAATATCTATTTTATCAGATGTGTAGTTGATCATCAGGGTCTTTTATGTGCAAGATAACAATGAATGGGGAATTTATATACACATGACAATAGTCAAAGACAAAACAGAATATCTAAATAGAACTAAGGCTGCATTTAAGAATTACTTAATTCAAATATTTTAATTTTGTAATGTAATGAAGCAAGTAACAAAAAAACTTAGTATAACATAAAAGCCCATATTACTTAAGTACCATGCTAGAAAGACAACCTGACGAATATGGATTCTGACTATTTTGTTTTGGGCATGGATGCATTTGAAGCCTGGCAAAGCCTATTCACTCTCAGAATAATGATAATAGTAATAATAACAACAACATATATAAGCATAAACTAAAATAAAAAATTAGGAAGATGAATATATTGAAATAAATGTCAAAACAATTTGTGATATAGGACCATTTATGAATCTTTAATAATGCATTAAATAATGAGATATAGCTATGGTTCTGATCGCTTTAAGCTAGTGGTAAAGGTACATATTTGAAATTTCTGCAATAATTGTAAAGTCATATGAAATAATCTATGATTTTAATTGATGACAAAATTACAGGTATTCCTAATACTACTGCAATTTGTTGCCTTGATTCATTAATGGAGAATACTAAATTTCAATTAGATATTAGTAAAAATAAAGGCATAACTGCTTAAATTCCCAGAGCTACCAATTTCTATCAGTGGACAGTTGCGTGATCCATACTTTCAGTGATTAGACTACCTTGGATGGGTCAGGGCTGCCATCAAACCTAGCCTTGGAGCCTGGCTTTCCCAGTTAATAATTGTGAGAACTTGGAAGAACTCTGCTACCTTCCTGGTCTTAATTATATAATTTAAAATATTGGAAACATAACAATATCTATTGTAGTGTTATTTTGTAGGTAAACTATCTCATAATAATACATAATATATGTCCTGCGAACCCTGCTAGGCTTCTCGGATGATAAAAATATTATAGCCTTTTTTAAAAGCAACGCACAGCTAGTTTAACCAATATAGCTAAAAATCTGGTGTGTGTAGGTGTGCTTTGTGTGTGGGATCTGTTTTGTGTGTATATGTGTGTATTTGTGTGTATGATTTGTTTCACCTCCCACAACACTGCCTAGTAAGTGTAATTATTATTTTACATTAGCAACTCATTCAATCATACTTCAAATCTTTTCAGAATGGCTCTTTCTTCTTTCTTTGTTCATCTTCCTAAAAATACTATGCAACATACCACTGAAAGCCATGCTAAAGTCCTTTGTACTTGGCCTTGATGACAGGCAACAGTTCAGACTGTTTCTCAGATTTCTGCTCATGTTCTTGACCCTCTCACACACCTCTGCTAATTGTTACCCAAAATGTGAACTGTACCCTCAGGTTTTTCCCCTTCCCCATATGTATTAGTTATATAGCGCTGCTAAATAATCACCACAGCATTAGTGACTTAAAGCAACATACATTATAGTCTTGCATTTCTGGAGGTCAAAATTCTAAAATGGGTCTTACTGACTAAAATCAGGGTGTTGACAGAGCTACATTTCTTTCTGAAGATTCTCAGGGAAACTGTATCCTTGCCTCCTTCATCTGCTAGAAGCCTGCTGGATTCCATCTTCAAAGCCAGCAGTGACTACCTTGTCTTTCCTACATTGTCTTGCTCTGAGCCTGTTCTTCTGCTTTTCTCTGCAATGTTTAAGGGTCCTCGTGATTACGTTGGGCTCAGCCAAGTAAACTAAGACAGTCTCTCTCTCTCTCTCTCTGGTTCAGCTGATTAGAACCTTGATTCCATACTGTACCTTTGCCATGGAATGTAACTTATCTGCAGGTTCTGGGTGTACATGTGGCCATCTTTGGGAAGCCATTGTTCTATTTACCACTGCAGGTGATGAAGAGATGTGTGTGAATATGTAGAGGCTAAGCAATTCATATTTTTTTCTTGCAGAAATATTGTTAAGGAATTTTAAAGAACAGTGATTTTACCCAAAGGATGGACTCTAACAGATCTCATTTCAAGCTTCACAGTGAGACGCTGAGAGAGATGCAGGGCCAGTCTCAGGCAGTGTCAGGTTTCTAAATCACACCTGACAGGTAGCCTTCTATTCTACATGCATGGTGTGCTCTGCGTAAATAATAATAAAAAGCTGCGTTTTAAGTTTAATGTAGTATGGAAAAATGTCTGTGTGTCCTTGATAAAGCACTAGGTGAAGGCACATATGGAAATCTAAAATCATGATCCAGATGTAGGGAGGAAAATTGCAGCTGCATATTGAAGTGCTTTGTTAATTCTGATTATAATAATCTTTTGACTTTATATGGAACAGACTTTATACAAAGACTTTATATAGAACATTTGAATGCAAGGATGACTTTGTGTCTGTTTTAAAATACAGAAATAATATCAGTTATCTTATAACAGGATGTATAAGTTAAAAACAATTATGTATCGATACCCATGATTTCCAAACTCTGAAGTTTGAGCCTTAAATACTGTGTCTTGGAGTGCTCAGAAGACTCTGTCATTGAAGTAACCTTTTTAAAAACACAAATCTGCAGAGTTTTATATTATTTTCTCCAGGTCTCAGCAAGCTTATGAGCCTGCTAACATTCCACAGGTTAATTTGGATAATTCATGTTATAAAATTATTTCAGATGGCTATACCTGACTATGGAAAATACTGAATTAGGTGAGTTTGGCTCTCATGGATCAGATGTCGCTACCGTAATTGTGAAAAACTAACCATCCCAAAGTCTGTGGCACACACCATGTGGACATTCCTAGGGTCAGGCATGTGGGTTGGACTGGCAACTGCTGTTCAGAGGCCTAGTGGTCAACCCACTATTGACTGACCTAAGCTGCCTTCAGATCAGGTACTTGGGAAGACTCCACTCAGTTCCTCTTTTCTCGCATACCTTCCAGAAAGAGAAGGTTTTGTGGAGAGAGCAGAGTCCCTAAAGTGTAAGCCCTGGTGCACAAACCCATTTTAAGCTTCTGCTTGCGTTGTGTCTGATTATAACCATTGACCAAAATGAACCAGACACATGGCTGAGCCCAGCATCAAGGGGTAGAGAAGGTTACCCTGACCACAGTAAAAGTTACTAAAAAGTTACAGGGCAAAGGGACTGGATAGAGAGAGGGATAAAGAACTAAGGCCTTCATTGAAATATTCCTATCCAGCTTGGAGAATGTATGACTGTGGGAATTGGTTCATCAGCTAAGAATGCTATGAGTGTAATTAAATCAGTTAATTAGCTTTCAATAAATAGACTACAGGAGTTTACAGGCACTTCTAAGCACATTTTGATCTAGTAAAATTTGTATCTTAACTGAAACAAAAAAAAACTTCTTTTAAAGAAATGGTACAAGAATGAAATCTATTATTTCTTATAAGGAACAATCAATCAGTGCCTCAGTCATCTCCAAATTAAACCATTTAAGGAAACAGTTTTTGTGGTTATATTACTAGAGAAATAGTAAAAAGAAATCTACCTAAAGAAGATTACTTCTTATTCCTCCAATTAGTGTGTGTTCAAGAAGCTATTGTTTCTTTCGATGTTAGTCTTGGTAGTGTAATTGTAACCCGAATCACTTTAATTATAGTACTTCATATATATTACAGATTTTGGAATAAAAAAACCATAAAGGGGCATATTTAGAATATCAAGTATACTTAAAAAGCAAACACTAAGTGATATCTAATAGCAATGTTAAATCTTAGTTCAGCAATATAAACCAGCTTCACAATTTCAGTATAAATATAGCTGAATGTACCTTAAGTAAGGAAAAGTGGTCTAAGGGAAACTATTTTTCCATGGCACCCAGACTTTGGTGTTAGGACAGATGTTTTCTACTTATGGATACCTCTTGCACATCCTTGTGTATACATCACATTTATTGAACACTTGCTATACATGCCAGACTTTGTTCTAAAGAAAGCAAGAAGCAATGACAACAGCAAAACCACAAAGTATTATTTTTATTACAGTGTTGATGAAATTGAGGCCTGGTTAACCACATGCCCAAGATCAGCCAGCAGGGGTTGCAAGGCCAGGATTCCGACCCTGGCAGTCTGGTTGCAGATTTGGCACCCTTCACTGCTGTGTGAGACAGAATTCCACGTGTGCTTCCCAGCAGGACCAAGGAGGCTGTCGCTGCAGCATGTTCATGCTGGACCCTTGCTCCAGAGCATTCTGCCCAATATTAATCCCGCACTGCTTTGGCACCATTGTTTTGTGCCTCCAAAAAATCAGCAACCTGAACTTGAACCTGAGCTGCTTTTATGTATGGTATTAAGCCAATGTGGGTTATTATTTGATATCAATGAAATGAGAACAAAAGAGGGAAAGACTTTGGGATGTCATAGAAGTAACTCTAAGCCCACGCCACAGACCTCTGCGCATGCCCATGCCGCTCTTCTTCCCTCCGGCTCAGAGGGCTACATGCCATCAGCAACCGTGGTGTCAGGCAACTGCGCGGTGCTCACTACATATAGCTAGCCAAGGGTGTAGTCATTCTGTTTCGAAAATCTGATAATAATAGAATTAAATACCCATAATAAATCAAGCTTGCATTTATTAGCAGTCACACTTTTTTCTGGAGTCATAAAGTGTTTCTGAAACAAAACCAACAACGACGTCAACAAGACAGTGTGGCACTTGGTTGTTTCAGTCAAGTCCAGTTGCCTGATTTCTGTTTGGTCTGGTTAACGTCAGAACTGTGCAGTTCCTGTGTAGCCAGAACCTTATCCCTAGTTTTCACAGGGGTTAATGCTGAGCCTTCACCGAGGTTATTGTTCCTTAAGCTTGGAGCATGCTGTTGGTACCTCTTCAGCTATATGTTGAAAGTATTATTTGATAAATCAGAACGTTTTATGTCCCATTTATTGAAAGCAGAAAAGCAATCATACTTACTTAATCTACTTAACCTCTACAATTAAGCTATAAAAGGAGACTGTTCTTTAAATATATTTCATACTCTTATATTTAATATTAGTTGAACTGTCTATAATATTTTTATTAATATCTTATAGGAATATAAAAATGCATAAATTAGAATAAGAAGTAAACAATTTTTTAAAAGGTCACTGGAGTAGTCACAAAAATTTGGTCATCCTGCTCTTTATTTCTAAAAAGAAGTACTCTCCATTGCTCTTAGACCTAAGGAGAAAACAAAATCCATAAACTTGCCCAATTTAAATCCATGGAAATTACAAATCAAAAAGATTTTTTGGTTAACATACAAATAGAATACTTACTATCTCAACTAACCATGAATAGCCGTCTAAGTAAGACATTCAATTAGTTTCAGTATAATTAACCATGTAACTGTAGAATAACATTCACATTTTAAAAGAAGACAATAATTCTATAAATATTTAAATCCAAGGAGAATTTATGTCCAGGTGTCGGTGACGTTATTATTAAAATTATAAAGTTATCTACATCTGTCCTTGAGCCCCCAGCCTCCCTTTTCCTCTACCAGACAGATGAGACTTCTAATTCTTTTTTTCTTTCAATATGCTTCTTAATATTAACAGGAATTTTATCATATATCTAAGATACAATTTTTTGTTCTTTTTATTTATAATGGAAAAATTTTTATATGTTTATTGATTTTAGAGAGAGAGGAAGGGAGAGAGGGAGAGAAACATTAATGTAAGAGAGCAACTTCAGTTGGTAGCCTCCCACATTCTCCCTGACCAAGAATCAACCCCCCTGCCCAACCCCACCAAGCTATTTGTGTATGGGACAAGGCCCTAGCCAACTAGCCACATCGGTCAGGGCTATAAGGTAAATATTTTATAAAGTACACTATTTTTCCGTATTTTTCAGGGCTTTACAAACATTGTCTTAAAAAGTACTCATTTTTATATGTCGATAGGTTTATCTTCTAAGTTCAATAGCCTCTAGAGTAATACTTTTATAAGTCCACTTACTGACCCTTTCTTTCCAATAGAAATTTTAGAAGATTTAATTCCTCTTTTATACATAATCAAACTATTCTGATTTCTGAGCAAAATAAAAACAAAGAATCAATAGCATAGTGGTGCAGATGGTGTGCTTGAATTTTACGCTCTTTCAAAGACAATTTTGTTCCCTTTATTCAGTCCATTTATAGTACACATTGACCTATATTCTTTAAAACCAAAGCTCAACTGAGTTCATTTTAGGTATCCTGAAGTTGATGAAGACTTTCTACTGAGTTTTCCCTTGAAATTCAGTATTTTAAAATATTTAATGCTTGTTTAATATTAATTGAATGACTAATAAATTGACATTTAATATTTAATGTAAAGAAATGTTAAATAAAATAACACTGTTTTCTAATTTTATAACTATATTTATTTTTTAATTATTAGAAAACTATATCTGCAGAACATAAAATTTGATGTTCAGGATTCTTAAGCAGTAGACCAATGTGCAAAAATTTGATTTTAAGGCTAAGCAGAAAGTACATACTCTTACTATTTTTTTCTAACTAGCAAACTTTTTTCATGCTTTAAGTACCAAAACAAAATTAATATCTTCAAAGAGGCCCTTGCCAGTTCTCTCAAGCAGAACTAGTGTTCTTATTTCTGTGGTCATAGCAAGTTTTTCTCTTTACCCTTTTCCACTTGTCTGCCCAACTAAATCTTATGTCCCTCAAGATGACATCATCCATATGCTAAAGACTTTAACAGTTCTAAAGGGTCCTGAAGGTTGAATGAATGAATTTAGTCTATGTTAACTATATTCCTACTATTAATATATGTTTCCGTTCCTTGTTTATTATGGCATTGAAAAAATGCTCGAACTTTACCCCTAAACTATAAAAAATGAAGACATATTTTATACTGATGACAGAATTAGAAGATATACTTCACTAGGTTTGGGCATATATAAATTGTAAAATCACATTCTAGAAGCTCTCCTTAGAATTCTTTTCCCCATCCTATTGGCACAGTGAGACAGTAAGCCCAATGACACAGTAAAACTGAAGAGATTTCTTTGATTATTGCTACATCCAAAATTTTCATATTCAGATTCTGATAAACATTTACTACTCATCTTTTTAACTGATAAGTAAAATTGATTAAATGTTTTTTTGTTGTTGTTGTTTCTCTATAAAATGATTGCACTGAAGCAAAATATCTGAATAGAAACACAGGTATCTCCTTTCTTCCACACCATTTCATATTTATTTTTCCTGTGCTAAAGATCAATAGAGGTAGAACAATCTTTTAAGTGCATACCAGAAGCTTGCTTTAATTTTTGGAGAGATTTATTTTAGAAAATATCTTTCTGATACTTTCTAGTTTTACCAACACTCTCCTTATTTTGTCCCACATGCTCACATATAGATATGCTCACCAAGGCCCTCCGTGCACTGAAGGCTCATTCCTCAAATCCATTCTTTCCTATGGCAGCGCTCCCCCCAAAGCCTTCTCCACTCCCTCAGCTTTAAGTGTTGGAGGGCAAGGACAAACCATTGCTTGGCATGAGATTTCACAGAAACTAAGACAATTGAGAAATGGATGTAGCAAAAATATTGTTTTGTCTATAAGACATTGATTTTTTGGTATGCTTTTTAATCAATATTCTGTTAGAGCCCATGAATTATTGGAGTGTATATGTCCCATTAATCTAATTGGTTAACTTTTAGAACTTTGTGCATGGCTAAGAGAATAATTTACTCTTAGCCTTTCTTTTCCTTTAAATTATTTAACTCTTCACTTTAGAAGTAGTTCCCCCAAAATGTTCTAGAGTGAATGAGAGTTTTTATATCAATAATTGCAAGTATTTAGCCCAATAAGGGGAATTACAGGTGAACGGATTTTCTTTATTTATTAGACTATTTATTGTGTATGAGTACTAGAGAGGAGTCTGAAATATATCATGGATTTGAATTATGGAAGGTTTTACATCTATAGATGTGAAAGGATGGTAGCTGTAGAAGACCCACCTTTTTCATTTGAGCGAGACTCATATTGTAGAATTATTCAATCATTTTATGTATACATATTATCCTGGGAGTTTAAGTATAATTTGGGATGTTATGTTTTGGATAACATTTAATTTTCAGTGATATTCTTAAACCTATGCAAAATATCTAATGGAGAAAGCCTGAAGGAAGAATTATCTCTCCATATAAGTTACTAGAATTTAACATTAGTTATATATTCTAAAGAAATTGCTGCAGAAGATGCAGTCTCCATTCACTTGACTCTAGGCTGACAATAATGAATGGTATGGACACAAATTGTCAGGAGGAGGTGCACACGGACAGGGTCCTCATTAAATAAAGTAATGGTGATACTGATATCTCCCTGCGGTGACTCATCATAGAGACAAATGTCCATACGTGGAGTCTGACATGTGGTGAATGACAGTCTTATAATTGGATAGTAAGTTGGGAGCTAGCAGATAACGTTCATGCGCTAGATTTATATTTCACCCACTTTGTGGATCTTTGAAAATCTTACAATCTATAAAAATTGTATCTTCCTTTGTGTTTTTTATCTCTCCTCAACTACCATGTTTGGGTTGCATTTGTTTTCTATTTTAATATGCTAAAAATATTCGTGATGACTTTTTTTTTACAGAATATGTCATCACAACTCATAAAATGAGCCTTCTGAATTAGTTGAAGGTAAAGCATTATGCAAATGAGAATGAACTAAAAATTACTTAAATATTCTCTGTCATCATGAAACATGATGTATTCTGAAACATGTTTTTGAAGTACATGAACAATAAATTTCATTGAGTCACAGCAGTTCCAAACCAAGAATATATTAAAGATAATCATATCCATTTCTCTTTGAGCAGTAGAATAAATCAACATTAATATGATTATAGACTATCAATTCCCTTTAACCACAAATATGTTTTATTTTTTTAAAAGATTTTATTTATTCATTTTTAGAGAAAGAGGAAGGGAGAGAGAAAGAGAGGGAAACATCAATGCGTGGTTGCCTTTCACACGCCCCCTACTGTGAACCTGGCCCAAAACCCAGACATGTGTCCTGACTGGGACTCAAACTGGCATCCATTTGCTTTGCAGGCAGGCACTCAAATATGTTTTAAATATAAATGTTTCTATACTTAAACTTAGAACTATCAATAGAAATTTCTCAGCAATTTCTAGTAAAAGTATAGTATAGTAATAAAATGGGAAATATCTATTTTTATTATATTTTGTTATAGATGTTATTACAGTTGTCCCACTCTTTCCTCCTTTGCCCACTTCCACCCAGCCTCAACCACCCCCTCCCTCAGGCTATCACCACACCATTGTTTGTGTCCATGGGTCATACACATGTGTTTTTTGGCTAATCCTTTCACCTTTGCCAACAGCTGTCAGTCTGTTCCATGTATATATATGCCTCTTTTTCTGTTTTGTTCATCACTTTATTTTCATTAGATTCTACATATAAGTGAGATCATATGATAGTTGTCTTTCACTAACTGACTTATTTCATTTACCCATGTTGTCACAAAAGGTAGGAATTCCTTCTTTTTTCTGCCGCACAGTATTCCACTGTGTGAATGTACCACACACCTCACACCTGCCAGGATGGCTACCATCAATAAATCAACAAACAACCTAAGTGCTGGTGAGGCGGTGGAGAAAATGGAACCCTACTGCACTGTTGGTGGGAATGCAGACTGGTGCAACCACTGTGGAAAACAGTTTCCTCAAAAAATTAAAATTAGAATAGTCTTTTGACCCAGCAATTCCACTTCTGGGAATATATCCTAAGAAGCTCCAAACATCCACTCAAAAGAGTATATGCACCCCTATGTTCATAGCAGCATTATTTACAATAACAAAGATCTGGAAAGAGCCTAAGTGCCCATCAGTAGATGAGTGAAAAATATATATTTTTAAATAATTTTACTATTTCCCTGGCTGGTGTGGCTCAGTGGATTGAGTGCCAGCCTGTGAACCAAAGGGTCACCAGTTCAATTCCCAGTTAGGGCACATGCCTGTGTTGTGGGGTAGGTCCTGGGTAGGGGAGACAACCACACATTGATGTTTCTCTCCCTCTCTTTCTCCCTCCCTTCCCCTCTCTCTAAAAATAAGTAAACAGAAATCTTTTAAAAAAGTAAATCAATGACTTTACTACTAAGATGATGATTGTATATAATAAACTTTTTCAGAGTTTGCTACCACAAAATTCTAAGGAATATATGTTCATAATGATTTGATAGGGGGCATTTTCTAGTTAACACAAATTAGATGTATTAGGTCCAAATATGAAACATAAGTGGCCCTAAGTATATTTTACATGAGGCTTTCAGTAAATCTCCTCCCCTTAAGGTCAACTAAGAGTTATTACTCCCTTTTAATCCTATCTTCCAATACAGCAAAAATGAAAGAGGATGAAAAATTAGTGAGTGGGAATCCAGAGCCAGTTGCCTATGGGGAATACAGTTATAGTCATGAGGCAGGCATGCTTCATGGGCTTGATGGACATGCCCTTGGTTGGCCATGATTATTGTTATGCCCTGGTGTTCACACCCTGTACCTTTTTATATACAAGTAATTATAATACTTTCCTCTCTATAAGTGGGAATCTATCTCTGGTTAACTAAGTTATGTAGCATCCTTGTATAGACCAAATATTGATCTGAAGTAGTCATTATACAGCTTGTATATATTTTCAAAACTTTATAATACAATTAACCAATGCCTGATGTCTATAAAATATATTTCTCAAAAGTATAGCAGAGAATAGGAATATAAAATTCAGTATTTTATCACAATGAAACACACATTTAACCTTAGCAAGGCAAGAGATCCATTTTCACTTTCATCAGTTAAAATGGCCTTGCTGATTTCTAGAATTGTTATTCATTTACTTATGATAGAAAACTGATGATCAGAATACTTACAAGAGGGAAAAAAGAATATTGAAAAGCTGATGAGTATAAGATGGAAAATGTTCAGAATCATTAAACTCATTCACAGAGGATTTGATCTATATCTTTCCAATATAGATAGCATGGCATTATATAAATAAAAGACTACAAATTTAATCATCATTTTGATATTATGCTTTCTAGAAAGTAGAAAAATTCTGTGACAATTTAATTTCATAAAGCAATTGCTTACTAAGTCATCAAAATGTAAAGACTATATATTAGAATGATAGATTTCATTAGCAATTTCATGGAAACCATTATTATCTCTTACATGAAGTTTATTTCAGACAGATGGTTGATACACTATTACTGATGACAAAATCCAACAATCTCTCAGGGGATTGTGTGCATTCTGAATTCAAAATAACCTTGCCAGATACATGAAAAGAAGAAACAAGATATTTTAAAAAGAAAGAGTATATGAGTTAATTGCAATTGTTCTAAAGTGGTATATTAGAGTAGTTACACATAGTAAACATAGTAGTAGAGTGATCAATTTTATTATTTATTTTGACTTTGATAAAGAATTTTAAGTAACCACTTTTCAATTTACATTAGTCCAACCTTTAAGTATACAAACCACATAGGCTTTTCATGTTCCTGTCAATTTCTATCATTTGTCAATAGCTTCTATTTTTCATAATAAGAGTTTTAGAGGTACAGTGTATGTGTCACACAATTCTACATTCAATGGAGGGTGGAAGTATATAGCAAAGAAATAAACAGCAAAAAGAGACTTCTAATGAGAGTTGTTTAACAAACAAAAAGAAAGGACAAATGATTTACATGCTCAAAATAAACATCATAGTTTCATTTTTAATTAAAATACTTTAACACTATTAAAAATGTTTGATGGATACAACCTAGTGCATTAACCTTGACTCAAATCATTTTTATGATGTCCAAACCCTGATTTAAACATATGTTCTTTTCATTTTGTGTGACGCTGTAAGAATATCCATTAAATTCATGGACAAAAGTTAGGTGTAGATTATGAATAAGCAAATAAGTGATATTCAATACATTAGACTAATTCAACAATTATGCCCATTCTTCCTGGCCCTTTACTCCACTCTCTCCCTTGACCTGTGTTTGCTCAGAGAGAGCATTCTCTAAAGAGGACGCTAGAGGAAGGCTCACCTTGGCCCCAGGCTAGCAGGCATTCGTTTATGCTTTCACAGTGCTTGGGCTCATCTCTCTCTTACAGCCTTTGGCTTTGCCTGCTTTTCTAGACAACACTGTCCTGTGCTCTGCTGAGGCAGACAAACCAGGCCCCAGGGAATTTAATCCTCTCCAATTTCCTCTAAATATACAGTTGCATGCACATTCCGTATTGGTCAGCATACTCTAGTTTATGTTGTGGAAGCAAGCAATTCCTAAATCCTTGTGGTTGAAGTCCACGAAAGTCTATTTCTTCCTAGTAAAATATATCCGTCACCTACAACAGGGCTTATTGTAGTCAATTAGAATTCAGGGTGGAGAACCTGAGTGAAGATTTCAAGTATCACCAGTTGAAGAAAAAAGAGAACAAAATGAATATTGCATTGACAATTAACTGTCCGGCCTGGAAGTGAAAAAGGTCATTTAACACTCCAGGCTCATTAGTCAAATCTAATCAAGTCGCACCATCCAACCACAATGAGCTAAGAAGGGGCATCATTGCCAGGTTATAGAAGAGAAGAGAAATGGAAATGTCTGGTGAATGAAACTTATAACTAACTACCACATTCCCTGGTACCCTCACCCATTAATCTGACCCCCAACTTTACCACATGAACATACACACAAATACTTGATGAAGGTGATTTTCCCTCATATTTATGAAGTCCTTCTCTCAAAAGAACACTATAAACAATTAAGTTACTTATTTTATTTTATTTTTCTTATTAACACTGGAGGCTTTGCTAATTAGTATTGTAAATTCAGGTACTAGATTCTCCAGAGAAATAGACCAATAGGATCTCACTCTGTCAGTAGATCTGTTTGTATATAAACATGGGGGAAGTCAATCATTTTTCTATTAAGGTTTTCACCTAATTGGATGAAACTCTACCACATCATGGAGGGTAATTAGTTTAACCCACGTCTACTGTTTTAAATCTTAATCATATCTAAAAATACCTGAAGTATTTTTGTAACACCTGATGTTCATAGTAACGTCTAGAATAATATTCTACCAAATACCTGGTACCATGGCCTAACCAAGTCAAAAACATAAAATTAACCATTCTGGATATCATTGTATGAAATGGGAGATTAACTGCTAGAACCTATCAGGAACAGGGCGGAGAGAATCACTTACCCAGAGGGCCACTGCAGCAGATGGCAACCACTAGACTGTGATTCACAGGAATTTGTGATGATAACTAACAGATGGTTATATCCTGCAGATGAGCTTGATGGGGAGACAATGAAGTCATAATCAGAAAGCATAAAGATATGTTAAACAGAGAGCTAATATCAGCCATCAAAATAGAAAACCATAATATGTTTTCTAGCATCCAGAGTGAGCCAGTTCTCCTGTCCAGATATTATTGATTATAGGATAATTCAGTTTCCCTGTAGTTGAAATCTAAAATTCCAGTGCAATTATACATAATTATTATCTCCTTAATCATTCCCCAGTGGACCTAATACCAGTGACCTATGTGATTGTATAGGTCACATAGGCAAGGAGAACACCTAGATCGTTTCAGGGTCATTAGATGCAGAACCTGAACTGACTTTGGTTCTAGGATACCAAAAGGCCATTCTATCATGAATGTGCAGTCTTGATCCAGGTTCTTCTCAAATTAGATCCAATTGGTCTGTAGAACTACCTAACTTTCCCCTCAGGATTTAAGTGCATAGTTTGGGTAAATACACTTTGCAGCTGGCACAACCTTATACTGGTTCTCTAATCTTTGGGATGTGATCTGTAAGGGAAGGAAAGGACTAAACTGGAAAAAATAATAAGCCAGAAGCAAAATGAACTCCTGAGTGGAACACCAAAGGTTAATGCTCCCTCAAGGACACAAAGGATTCAGTGGTGTTGGACTCTATTATAGCCTCCATCTAATTTACTTAGGTGGTTTCTGAAAAGAAAACAGATGGATCAGGATTGATGACAGAAAACTGCCATAAAATTAAGTATGTGGAAAACCCACTGCAGATCTGTGCAGCATGCAGTATCGTTTCTAGAAGAGATCAATAGATACTGTAACTTTTGGTAAGCGTTATTGATCTTAAAATGTGTGATTTTTTAATTCCCCAAAAGAAAGAGCATAAAAGTGACAGTCCAAATTTACCTGGGAAGATCTATACAAAATTCTCTATCCTAGGTTAACTCTATCCCCTCTAGATGTGGAGACCTTCTGCATCTGGACCTCCAGCAAAACATCATAGTGGTTCTCTACTTTAATAACGTCATGTGACTTGAATTTGGTGAGCACAGAAGCAAAAGCAATTTGATAACAAACATGGTGCCAAGAACAAGAGATAAACCAGGATCATTATGGCACTGCCATGTTGGTTATTGTCTCAGGGATTTAATGATCTGGTCCACGCCTTAATTCATGTGCATTCTAAAACTAAGGGCAAGTTATTTTGCCTTGTACCTCCTATCTGTAAGAAAAAGACCATGTCTTATGGCTCTTTATGGATTTTGAAGACAGTATATATCACATTTAAGAATATTGTTCTAGCCTATTAATTGGATAATTCATAAGCCTGTCAGTTTTGAAACAGGCCTGAAAAAAAAATACCCCAGGAATAGATTTGGCTATTTTGCTTCATTGGCCACAAGACTCTGTGGATTCTGTGATGCTAGAGGTGTCTTGAGATAAATAAGGTTTCTTTGAGAAGTCAGGACAAGTCCAAATAAGAGATTCAAATGCATAGCCACAGAGCTCTGGAGCATGGCATTCTTTCTGCAGCAGAGAGCCATTGACCATTTGAGAAGGACCTTGTGTTCTCTTACTTGGCCCTACTAGAGACTGAGTGCCTGGCAGAGGACATCACATGTTCACTTGGTTGCATCTGTTCTCATGAGCTCAGAAGTATCCCATACACTGTCATAAGGCCATGCAGGTATCAATCCATTACATAGCATCAACCCATTACACTATGAAAGTACATTTTGAAAAATGCCAAACAAGTCCAAAGGACACAATTAATTTATGTAACTAGGTGGGCCAGAAACTGGCTGGCTGACAAAAGAAGAATAAAACTTGCCAGGTAGTTCAACTTGATATGATGGTGGGATTAAAAAATACTAGAGCTACATTAAAGTTACATTTGGCATAACTGCAAAGAAAAATAATGAGGAAACAAATCCTCCAATTAGTAGAATTTTAAGTAGTGCATTTGGGCATCTATGTTGTGTAGAGGGGGATGTGGCATGAGATAATACACATAGAATTCTGGTTAGTGGTGAATGGTTGCTCTTTGGAACAGATTAGGAGATAGTGACATACAGTTTAGGGGGAGAAGTACTGGAAGCAAACTGCTCAGGTATTGCACCTTACACCGAATCCCACTAGAGAGGTCAGTACAGAGGAGGTATTCATGTAGTGGTGGTCAGCCAGCCTCTATGCTCAGCAGCCCCAGTACTGCACGATAGGCTCAGGATAAGAAAGTCATGGCGGCAGCATGTTCTCCTGCTCTCCAGCCATTTCTTGACCACACTTGGAGCTAAATTTCACACTTGTTAGCTGTGTAGACCAAGAGAAAGCCTTGGTTTTGGCTCAGAGCATCAAGGGAAAGAAGCAGTCACTGATATTAATATAACTTGTGATGTAGTTTCTTTTAAAAATAAAGCAGACTGAGTATATAAAACATTATAGTCATAATATTAATATATACATATATGTATATGTGTTCATTTCTTTCTTCTACCCCTCCTACAAAGATCCAGAATCAGTGGTAAATCAATGACAATTATTACCCCAAATGTCTAGATTGTAGTTTCTAGTGACCATTTCTCATACAATGTTCTAAGTAACCACTATTCCTTAGATAGGTGGCCAATTTCCAATCTGGAGCAAGACATACCAGGTCAGTCCAGAAAAAGTCCAGCCATTGTTAATATAACGAGAACAGTTTGCATGACATCGATGTAACCTGGCAGCCAAGAAGAGTGGACTGGAATGTACATGAATGAACAATGATGACTTCACTGTACTAGACGGTGGAGACAGTAAGTGCCCACGAGTGAGAATGTGGAATGTGTGGCTATTGCGTTCAAAATGTTCAAAATGACTGAGTGAGTAGAGCAATGAGTCTGCATGAAATTTTGCACTAAACTTGAACATTCCCCAGCAGAAACTCTGGATGACTCAGAAGACCACAGCTATGGACAACTGGTGATTGGCAGCTTCATCATGACAATGTGCCCACTCATGCATCACATCTCATGCAGAGTTTTTTGGTGAAACATCAAATCACCCAGGTGACTCAGCTCCCCTACAACCTAGATTTGGTACTCTGCAACTTCTGGCTTTTCCCCAAACTAAAATCACCTTTGAAAGGGAAAATATTTCAAATCGTCAATATGATTCAGGAAAATATAACGGGGCAGCCAATGACCATAGGGAGAACCGTGTGAGGCCCCAAAGTGCCTATTTTGAAGGGGACATAGGCACCATTGTCCTGTGTACACTTTTTCTTCTATCTTCTTCAATAAATGTCTCTATTTTTCATATTATATGGCTTGATACCTTCGGGAGAGACTTCATATACACAAATGAAGATGAATGACATTATCATCCAGAAATCAAGGAATCTCTAAAAGAGTATTGAATTAAAAGGGCACAAAGTTAACTTGAAGGGGCTCCCTTCACCAAGGATTGGACAGTACAGTAAAGGAAAAATAAAGAGGCATTTATCCTGACATTTCTATGAAAATTGGAACTTGGACCACAACAAGATAATGAGAGAATGTCTCCTTTATAGAATATTTTTGCTAATAAACAAAGAAGAAATGGTACAATTAAAATATAACATTTGCAGAATCCTAAATAAAATAATAGATCTAACATGTATCATCAAAATCATCTCAAACCATTAAGTGAAAAACTGAGGAATTTCATAAATGAAATGAAACACCTAAACCCACAGATCAATTTTATCACCAAAAAGAGAGCTGCAACTCAACATTATGTTCTCTTTAGTGTGATGTAAGAGGAAGTACATAGGACGACCTGTGATATATTCTTGGCAGAAACTCAAATCTGAAGCTGACCAAGCTTCTCCATCTAAATATCAGTTTACTGGGGGTCAGAACATATTATTCAATAAAGATCTGATCTGACGAAATCAGATGGTAGAATATTCTATAGTTAAAATAGTTCTGGTTTCTAACACAACAAATGGCCGGAAAAAAATTTAAAAAGAAATGAATCTAGATGAAAGGAAATCTATCAAGCCAAGTTAATAAATGTACTGTAAATCCAGATTTGAACCAGCTATCTTAAAAAATATGGTAATGAAAGCAATTTTAATAATGTCTTGTATAACTGATACTTTTAAATTATTATTAATATTTTAAGAGTTTAGTTATTTGTGTGATGTATAATATATGAGAATTATATTTGACAGTATTTACATTTTTATATTATATATAGTCCTGAAAAACAAATACATTTGCTTTATTTTTTACTTTGAAATCAAATCCATGGATAACAGTGGGTGTACATAAGTTCACTGGATACTTAAGCTCTAGACCTATAATGTGCATGTGAAAATACAGTCTTTAGAAAGAATATAGCATTCAGTTAGCATTAATGGCTTATTGTTTCTTCTTTGTCTAAGTGAGGTGACCATTATCCTAATAGTCAATAACAAAAAATACTTTTAAAAATTTGAATTTGTTATTTTTTCATGTCCATTAATTAAGTTATGGTCTTTTCCATGACAGTGTATTTTAAGTAATTATAAATATCTGGTCAAAAATATTTTATTTCCATAGATGGTCTTTATTCTTAGGATTACATTGGGCACAGCTGATAATCTAGAATAATCTCATCTCAACATTTTTAACTGAATTAAACGTGCAAAGTCCCTTTTTCCATGTAAGTAACACTGACAGGTTCTGGGATGGGGATGTGAACATCTTCAGGTCGGACCTGCCACGCTATAATATAGATTTATGCTATCTTTGCAGAACTTAAACACGAATTTGAGCTATTGACATATATTTTCAGTAATCATCACCTTATCTCAATATATTATTAGGAAATTTTTGTCTAAATTATTATTTCTAGTTTAGTCTTTTTCTAATTCAATTTTTCATTACACTCCAACAAATTAGAAAAGTGACAACAAATGACAGGGAAAGATTGCCAGATGGCCCTTTGAGAGGGTGTTACCATGAGGCAGGAATTTATCTAGTTATTTCTGTGCTGTTGTGTGAGACATGAGAAAAATTACTGTTTAAACTTTATAGTTTCATTTAAAGTAAATTTAAAAATCAAATCCCTCTCAATAACAACCATGTCTTATATCTGGAGGATAATATTCCAAATATTTATTTATTGAGGGAAAAAATTTTAAAACATTTATTCTTTGTGTGTTCATTTAAAACAAAAAATAATAATTTTACTTGAATTTACTGTAAAAAACTAAGGTCAAGTTATTGCTAAATTTCATGTTTCCCTACCACAAAGATGTATCTACTGAAAATTTGTACGTATTTAAGCTTGAGTGTGTGTGTGTGCATGTGTACAAATGTGAGTGCACATGCATGCATGCACATTGGAAAAGGGAAGTGGTTTCAGGTTAAGTTTCTAATTAACTACATGTTTTTATTTTAGTTATATTCTTACTTAATTCAAAATCACAACTATATATTTTCTTACCTTATTTTATCCATGTCTCTTGTCTTTCGGGTTAAATTATAAATTTTACCATGTCAAATTTTAAATGTTATATTCTATTACTTTAAATTTCCTGTCAGTGATTCTTGGTTTATAATTAAATGAATTTAATGTTCATCTCTAGTTTAACTGTTATGTTCCTAGGATGTATGGTTTCATTCAATGCATAGTTGTCTGCATCCACTATCAAATAGTTTTATACAAAAAGTCACATGTGCTCTGAGCTTCCTGACTTTTCCCGACTATAATCTTCATATCAAAGGACAGCTTGAGCCATCTTTTTACTTTTAACACAACTCTGTAGATTTAGCTTAATGCCTTTTGTTTTTTATGTCACTGTAAAGACATTTGGATCCAACTTCCTAAGTTATTTGCTATTTTATGTTTGGATGTTCAGAGAATATTCTTTAGCTATAGCTTGTAACTATATTCTTGATAAACTATGATGAACGCTATAGTGTTCCTAATGTTTTTTCTGGAAAATATAGTTTTCACCCACAGGTTTACATTTCCCTATATTTTAGGAAACACGCCTATGTGCATCTTAGCACGACTTATTCGCCTGCTGTTCCACTTGTTTACACCTCTGGTTTAAGAAGACCAGCCCACAGCACATGTGTGTGTTGCACTCTCTTCTGTCTTGCTTATTTGTCATCTTCTGCCAAATCATTATTTACAATAGGTTTATTTCCCATTTTGTCCCTGGGGAATTTTAAAGTTCGGCTACAATGACTTTTTCAGTCATTAATAATTCATTTTTCTATGGTGATTTTCTTCTCTGCAATTCTTTTGTTTGTTATTTCAACTATTTTGCATGAGACCAACTCCATTTTTATTTCTACTTGCCCTATCACTGTTTCTTCTCTGAACCTTTGCTCCTCATTCCTTTCTTTTTTTATTTTTTGTTGTTAGAGGAATTGGAATGTCTGCAACTAAACTACATTTTTCTGAAATAGTCAAGCATTTCATTAATTATTTACTTTTATGATATGTTCTTTTTTAACTTTTCCTTATGCTCTTCTTTCTTTCTTTCTCCCCTTCTTTCTTTCTTTCTCTCTTTCTCTTTTAGAAATTTTTTGAGCCTATGTGAGATATGGATTCCTCTGTGATGATTATCTTTGGTCGGGTCACTTGCACCTGTGTAGGGTGGGCATGGGGATGGTGTGTGTGTGTGTGTGTGTGTGTGTGTGTGTGAGAGAGAGAGAGTTCTAAGAGATAGGGAGACATCTGCGGTGGTGTGCAAGCTTTACAAAGATGTATCATCTGCAACACCACACAGCAAAATTGTTTATTCTGGAAGCTCATGCCTTTTAAAAAATCCTTTATAAATTAAATTTATTGTGGTGACATTGTTTAATAAGATCATATTGGTTCCAAGTGTACAATTCTATGATACATGATCTGTATATTGCATTGTGTGCCCACCACGCAGAGTCAAATCTTCTTCCTTCACCATATACTTGACCCCTTACACTTTACTACCTACCCCTCCACCCCACTTCTCTCTGGTAACTTCCATATTGTTGTATGTGTCTATGAGTTTTTGCTTGCCTGTTTGTTATTCCTGTTTGTTCATTTGTTGCTTTCAGTTTTATATCACACGTGTGAGTGAAGTTATAGGGTTCTGAACATTTTTTAGTCTGACTTATTTCACTTACCATTATTTCACTTACCATTATTTCACTTTTTACCACTAGGTCAGAGGAGCTTATAGTTATTGAGATGTAGTCATGTCCTTTTTTCTTTCTTTGAGAAAAATACTAATGAGTCTTAATTTTGTTAATTTTTTTCTCAGTTAAATTGGAAATAAGAATAGTGAAGCAAAAATGCCTTTATTTGGCCATCTGACCTAGAGTTTGAAAAGTTTAATAATTTCTGCAAACTTTGAATGTGAATATTCCAAAATTCATATTTTAAAATAAGCTCACACATTTGCTTCTTGTTACCTAAAAATCCATGTGAAAGAATGAGCTAAAGAATGACCATTTAGCCCTGGCTGGTATAGCTCAGTGGATTGAGTGCAGGCTGGGAACCAAAGGGTCGCTGGTTCGATTCCCAGTCAGGCACGTGCCTGGGTTGCGAGCCAGGTCCCCAGTGAGGGCCATGTGAGAAGCAACCATACATTGCTGTTTCTCTCCCTTTCTGTCTCCCTCCCTTCCCCTCTCTCTAAAAGTAAATAAAAATCTTTTAAAAATCTATTAAAAAATAAAATAAAAAAGAATGACCATCTAAAACATAATTAAATGGAAGGTGGTTAATAGGCACTTGGAAATGAATGTTAAGATATTCAAAGCAATAAGTTAGTAACACTCCAATTTTCTTATAAATTGTAATTTCAAAGAAACATCATTGATGTAATTGCTACAGCTAACAAAGCACACAGCATTATAAACATTTTCATCTGGCTTTAAATTTGGTTTTAGAAATACTCTATGTAATTTTAAACAGTAAAAGAAACTTGAATATCTAGACATAATCAGTGGGAACTTTCCTAGTAGTAATTATTTTCTACTTCACAAGTTATTCACATCAAAATTAAAAAAGCAGTCACTGTCTTTAAATATAGTTTTAATAAGCCTTAGTATATACTTGTATATATCGGCAACATCATTTGTAAAAACAAATTTTATCTGACTGAATTTCAGGCAATCTAAAAAATGTTTTGATTACATTATTACAGCTATAGTATAAATTGTAAAGAACCAATTGTAAGAAACCAAGAAATGCAACCTGACTCAGTAAGCGTATTTTGAGGCACCTAGGAAACATGAAACTGTGAGATTTATAATTATAATTAAAATGGATGGAAAGAATATTACTTACAAAGCTTTTCAGTGATACTTTTTGCTGAAGATGTTTCCCCCAGAATCTTAAAACACTATCTTTATATCACTTACATTGTTTTTCTCCTAGAACCAAAGATTTCTCTGTGAACCAGTTTGATTTTGGTTTATACAACAGCATAACATGGAAAATTTTAGACATTAGATATCTATGGTAGGAATATATCTCACTTTGAAAATATCTTTGTCATTTTTATCTTTGTACTTTGTAGTTTCCTAATCACTGGGAATTTTTAAATGTATATTAGTTAAAATGCACATCCAAGGTCACTACTTGGTCTAGAGATTTTGCAGCAGGGACACTGGGTTTAGGCAGATCGCTTTTCGGTGGCAGCCAGTAGTGGCTACGATGGATGTTTTATCTTGCAGTTTACAAAACTAATTGGAACAACCTAACAAACAAAAATTGGGTCTCTGCATTTAATTACGCATTTACATTCATTTCAAAACCAGACAACTACCCCCTTGAATAATTTAAGATGATAAAAATATTAGAAATATTGGTGTCATCATTTTGACCCTAGCATTTTTATTAGAATGCCTTACAGATATGCACTGCATATCAATTATTTTTGGACGAGATATTCTGTGTTTATATCAGTGACTTATTATCTGGAGCTCTGTTGCCTCTTGCCAGCATCACATATCAGATAATAAGCAAGTGGAGTTGCTTCGAGATGCTAATCACCAGAAGGATGACAGAGAAACCTAATGTGATAGTGGTGTGGTAAAGCTGGCTCACATCGGCTTCCCAAATCTGTGCTGAATTATGTAACTTTGATAGCTTGAAACCAGCCATTGTGGTAATATTTGCACCATGCAAATCAGCAATTACAATAAAGACTTTTAAAGAAAAGTAAAAAGGGATCTGTGCTCCATGGCCTGATCACCTTGAGGAAAAAAAATCCATTTGATTCAGGGTATACGTGGAGGGGGTAGTAGGCTACTGAGTTTGTGGATATACCAATGCATTGCCAACTTACAGTGAACTTTATGAAAGAATCAAGTAATTATAAAATGTCACCTAGGAAACAAACCATAGTTTATTCAGCAAGGTTCTGTCCTATCGATCAATTGCCCTCTAATTTATATAGCCTAAAACTTGAGCCCTAGAAATTGACACAGAGCTTGAAGAACAGGTGTGATCTCTGAAGCAATTCCCAGCTGTGTAGTTTGAGAAGGTTACTGGCTATTTTCAATTCTATTTCCTGGTTGGTAAAATGTAAATAAAAAATAATAATTCCTCACTTAATACATTATTTTAAAGATTGAATAAAATGAGGCAACTATAGAAGATATACCTAATGATTTTAAATGATGTGTTTTAGCACTGCTCAGGTAGCTCAGTTGGTTAGAGCATCATCCTGATAATGCCAAGGTGGTGGTTTGGTGTCTGGTCAGGGCACATACAAGAATCAACTGATGAATGCATAAATGAGTGGAACAACAAACTAGTGTTTCTCTTTCTCTGAAATCAATAGATAAAAATTTTTTTAAACTTAAAAAATAGCAATTCAAGATGGCAACAGAGTAGGTAAAAGCTATACTTACCTCCTCCCAGGACCAAACTGGAATTACAACTAAACTATAAAACCATCAACATGAATAACCAACCAAAGACTAGCTGAAAAGAAGTATTTTAACCAAGGATTTATAGAAGAAGCCACAATGAGACTGGCAGCAAGGGCAGGAACAGGAAAAGGGCTGGTCCCGCACCCATGGGTGGCGGCTGAGACCCCAGAGGGATATCTCAGTGTAAAAGTTCCCCTGAAGGAGTGTGAGGTCTCAGCCCCATGCAGGGCTCCCCAGCCCACAGCTCCAGAACGGGGAAGAAGTGCCCACATAACAACTACTTGTGAAAATCAGTGTCCTCCAGGGATGATGGCAGTCCTCCAAGAGACACATATGCCCCTTTAAAGAGCCAATGCACAAAATTCTGTTAGCATCCACTCACTCTGGGCTCCACTGAAGGAAAGACGGAGTGGGCCAAAGTTGCGTGAGGAGAAACTAGGGTTTGTGGCTCTAGGGAGAAAGCTGAGGATGGCTGCCAGGATCCCTGTGCCGAGTCCCACATGAAAAATACCATTTTTCTTGAGTAGATCACTCTCTTCCTTACAGCATCAGCCTATGGGAATGCACTAGCCCCACCCTCTGGCCTCCCTGTCACCCCACCCTGTGGAGATCACACCCTGCTAAAGAGACAGCTACCTGGACAGGGATGTAGAGGTCTGGGGTGACTTGGGGTATCAGTGACTGAATTGTGTGGTTCTGGGGAAGGGATCACTCTTCCCTCTTTCCCTCAAGCCTAACCAGTGCTCCTCCTCCTGGGAGATCCACAAGGCCCACCCTTGTGATCCCAGTGGTCCTGCCCTGCTGAGGTCAATCTCCCCACAAAATCTGGGGTAGACTGAGTTGTGTGACTCTGGGATGGGTGGCATTTTTCCCTCACATGCCTGATTAGTGCAGACCCCTCCCTTTACTTGGCCAAATCTTGGTCTGTTTGGGCCCGATAAACTCTGCTGGTCTCACTCCGATGATTCCCTGAGACCCTGTGCCATCACAAAAGTCTGTGGGCACCCAGCTGGTGGCAGCTAAATTTGGTGTGCCCTGGGACTTTTGCTGAGTGGCCCTGGACCCAGCACTGGCACTGAGTTCGAACGTGTATCTATCTGGTGAAGAACACTTGTCCCTACCTGGTCACTCTCTAAGAACGTTCCTCATGTCACTGGAATAATACCACCAAAACCTCTTTCAGTGAGTGAGCCGAACAGGAACCTGTCAGGCAGAGGTAGGTGGAGGCAGATTTCAGGGTTCATTGGACCTTTTTCTGACCTTCCCCAGGATTCGGTGCTGGTGGTAGGCAAACTCTGTGCCCAGCATAGCCCTTCCCACATGTGTTCAGGCCCTACAGAGGCAGCCACAGACTGTGGATCACTTTGTAGCTCCAAACAGGTTGCCCATGGCCAGTCACAAGCAGCATCTGACATTGACCAGTACCAGAGTACCTCCGACAAGGCCCCAGAACCAACACATCTGGCGGCCAACCTCACCCAGCATCAGAGCAGGGTTCAATTACCTTCACAAGCTGCATCTCTAAAGGGAGATCTGGGTAGGCACCAGACCTTGCAGAGGTGAATTCTGCTTCATGTGCTTCATTCTGCCCAGCTGCTTGTCCACCGTTGTTGGGGTTGATCCTTACAGTCGGCTAGCCTGAGGATCAAACCCATGCTCAAACAGGCCAATAACAATCAAAACTCAATGACAACAGGAAGGCTCACAAAACCCACACAAATGACATTCCTGGAGTACCCAGCTCATGTGACCAAGGAGATTACAAAATCACTGGATCCTGCCAGACGACTACTAGAGAAGGTCACCTAACTAAGACTGGGAGTCACAGCAAATCTACCGAATACATAGACGCAGACACAAAGAGGCAGCCAAAATGGGGAGACAGAGAAACATGTTCTAAATGAAAGAACATGTCCTAAAAATCTTCAAAGAACTAAATGAAGTAGAGGCAAGTAATTTACCAGATATAGAACACACACAAAAAATGGTTATAAGGATGCTCAAGAAAATTAATGAAAACTTCAAGGAACTTAGTGAGAACTCTCAACAAAGTGGAAATGGCAGAAACACACCTCAACATAATAAAGGCCATAGATGACAAACTCTTAGCCAACATCACATCCAATGGGCAAAAAGTAAAAGTGTTTTCCTTGAGATCAGGAACAAGACAGGAATGTTCATTTTTACCACTTTTTTTCAACATAGGGCTACAAGTCCTAGCACAGCAATAAGACTATATGAAGAAATAAAGGCATCCAAATTGGAAAGGATGAAGTAAAACTGTCACTATTTGCTGATAACATGATATTGTGTATAGAGAACACTAAGGCATCAGGATACAAAATAAGTGTCCAGAAATTGGTTATCTTTTTATACACCAATAACAGACTGTCAGAAAGGGATGCTAAGAAACCAATATCATTTACAATTGCATAAAAAATATAAGAATAAATTTAACTAAGGATGTAAAAGACCTGTACTCCAAAAATTATAAGACACAGAAGAAAGAAATTGAAGAAAATACAAATAAGTATTTTCTTATAACTATTATTTTCATGGTATAAACATATACCATGTTCATTGATAAGAAGAATTTACAGCATTAAAGTGTCCATGCTACCTAAAGCAATCTATAGATTCAATGCAGTTCCTATCAACATACCAATGGTATATTTCACAGATCTAGAACAAATATTCCAAAAATTTATATGGAACCCCCCCAAAAAAACCCAAATAATAACAACAATCTTGAAAAGAAGAATAAAGTTGGAAGAACATGCTACCTGATATCAAACTATACTGTAAGGTCATAGTAATCAAAACAGGATGGTAGTGGAATAAAAACAGACATATAGATCAGAAAAGAGAGCCAAGAAATAAACCTGTGTCTTTGTCATAAATGAGTATTTGAGAAAGGAGGCAAGAACATACAATGTGGTAAAAAAAACTCTATCCAATAAATAGTACTGGGAAAATTGGACAGATAGTACAAAAAAAAAAAAAAGGAAACTATACCACCTAATTACACCATGCACAAGAATACACTCAAAATGGATTAAAGACTTAAATGTAAGACTTCAAACCATAAAAACCTAGAAAAATACATAGCACCATCTCAAACCTTTCTCACAGCAATATTTTTTTCTGATATATCTCCTCAGGCAAGGGAAACAAATGGAAAAATAAATAAATGGGACTACATCAAACTAAAATGTTTTTGCACAACAAAGGAAACTATCAATGAAATGAAAAGACAACCCAGTGAATGGGTGAAAATATTTGCCAATGATACATCTGATACGCAGTTAATATCCCAACTTTTTAAAGAAATTATACAACTCAACACCAAAAAAAAAAAAAAAACAAAAAACCAGAATTTAAAAAATGGGCAAGAAGCCTGAATAAACTCTTCTCCAAAGAGGACACACAGATGGCCAACAGACATGAAAAAATGCTCAACAAAACCAATCATCAGAGAAATGCAAACTACAATGAGATGTTACCTCACAGCTGTCAGAATGGCCATCATCAGCAAATCAACAAACGACATGTTTTAGCGAGGATGTGGAGTAAAGGGAACCCTAGTTCACTGTTGGTGGGGATGCAGATTGGTGCAGCCACTGTGGAAAATAGAATGGAGTTTCCTCAAAAAAATTAAAAATGGAACTGCCTTGTGACCCAGTAACTCCACTTCTGGGAAGATATCCAAAGAAAAATGAAACACTAATTTGAAAGAATATATGCACCCCTATGCTCATTGCAAATTATTTAAAATAGCCAGAATTGGAAACAGCCCTAGTGCACACCAATAGATGGGTGAATAAAAATGCTGAGGTACATGTACACAATGAGTACGACTTGGTCAAACAAAGAAGGAAATCTTACCTTTTGCGGCAGTACGGATGGTTCTAGATAGTATTAAGATAAGAGAAATAAGCCTGTCAGGAAAAGACAAATACCGTGTGATTTCACTTATATATGGAACCTAATGAAGAAAATTTAAAAAAAACAAATGAAATAGAAACCTACTCATAGATACAGAAAACTGACAGCTGTCAGAGGGGAGGGGAGTTGCAGGGCTGGGTGAAAAGGTGAAGGGATTAAGCAAAAAAAGCATAGACACAGACATCAGCATGGTGACTACCAAAGAGAAAGGGGTTGGAGAGGTGAAGGGTGAATAGGGAATAAATGGTGATGGAAAGTGACTTGGGGTGGTGAACACACAACACAATATACGGATGATGTGTTATAGAATTGTATAATAGAAACCTATATATATTTTAAAATTTTTTATTGATTGATTTGAGAGAGAGAGACAGAGAGAAAGGAAGGGAGATGGAGAGGGAGAAACACTGATTTGTTGTTCCACTTATACATGCCTTCATCTGTTCCTTCTTGCATGCGCCCTGACCACACTCGAAACCTTGGTGCATCAGGGCGACACGCTAACCAACTGAGCTACCTGGCCAGGATTTTATTAACCAATGTCACCCCAATAAATTCAATTAAAAAATCTTAAAAAGGAGATAAGAGAGAAAGTATACAACATGTACATGCAAATTACCATACTTATTTCATCATCGTAAAATTGGATTGGATTTTTAAAAATTATTTCAAATATGTATGTGATAATTACTAGATAGTAAATAAATAGCAAACTTGTCCCTCAAAAATAAAGATTGTATAATAAAATTTATACACCATGAGAGTTCCGAAGTACCTACACTATAAATGTTAGTGTCTATTATTACAGTATTTCAAACTGTTAAATTTATACAATGTCTTTTTTCCTATATGCTAAAATGTTAATCAGGTTTTCTCATTTCTAATAATCTCCCTTAGTCTTCAAGGTTTACCTATATATATGCAATAATCATTTCCAGTTTTCTCAGTTTTTGTCAGATTGTCAAATGGGTTACCTCCTGATAAAGATGAAATCTGGAGACTTTAATAACATGAACAGATTTCTATAATTCATATGTGCACAGTGCATTTTATTAAAAATGAATAAATAATTTTTATTCCTTCGATCTTATCTCCTTTCCCTCCCTTGACATTTATTCTAATACATTTGATTTCTGCTCTTTTTTTGTATGTGAAGTAAGACATTGTGTGGTGGAGCATATGTTTAAAAAACATAACTTTTCCTATTGCAAATTTTTTCTTACACTGTTTAGTTTACTTGGAACTCTTAAATATGATGAAGTAAGAATGTGAGATTTCGTGTTTCTCAAAATGATCCATAGATTAATGCAAACCGAGAAACAGTGTGAAGCTAAAAACGGTTGCATCGAATGAGCTATAAAGAATCTCTTTAATGTCACTCATTCTTCATTTTTACTTTGTTTACCTTGATTGCAACCACTAAATTTATAGGTCTTAACTTTCATAATGCTTTTTATAGTTTCATATATTATCCATTTGTCATTTATTACTATCGTCTGATTATATCCTTCCTTCCCTTAGGTTTTACTCTATTAATTATTTTTGAACTGTAGAAAACTATGTGATTTCTTATACTTTATTTTTATTTTTTCATTATTTTTATTGTATTTTTCCATCACCATTCATCCCCCCATGCCCTCTCCCACCTGTGTGATTTTAATATTTCTTTTTGTGAAGAGAAAACATAGGCTCTTTGACTGAAGTGACTGAGACTTCAACAGGGCAGTGGATGGGGAGTGAAGGTCCTTTGTGCAAAGGCCCACTGTCGCCTGCCATCCTTCCTAAGCCCTAATGAATAATACCAGGAAAATCTGGAACTTCAGCTTTCCATCTTGAAGTTAAACCTGTTAAAAAAAAAAAAAAAAAAAAAAAACCTTCTACATCGCTCAGTGCTACGTAAATTTTCAACATGAAATGCATCTCATACTGACACTAAAATGAGAGAGAAAAACTCAAACTTTCATTAATCCCCCAAATCCGTTTCAAACATATATTTTCCTGGACACCCCAAACACAAAAAAATAAGGAAAGCGCACTGTAAAGCCATCTTAACTGCAGCTCTGGCAAGAACAGATAAGCACAGCAAACAGGCTGTCCCTTCAACCCCAACATCTTTTCCTAGGACCTGCATCTCTGCTGGGCAGGATGAAATGTAGTGTGTAATGCTTAGGCTGCATTTTCTTGTTATTGGAATTGCTATGAAGAGGGCAGGCAGAGTAATTTATGTAACAAATTTAAAGTAATAAATCAGTTGCCAGAAGCCAGTGAATGACCACTAAAAATGCGCTAAGGTTTGGAGAGTGGCATGAATTCTTTCAGGTCATTAGCTTTCACTTTAGCAGACCAAAAGATGATACTTAATATGATATCCATGCTTAGTGGGAATGGTGACGAGTACTATTATGAGCTATTAAATATGTAGTAAATTAACAGCTTCATAAGCAGAATATTGTATGAGGAATCAAATATACTTCCTATCACAAAGCTCATATATTTCATAACACAGAAGAAAGTATCCTGATAATTGAAACTTTCAGTACTAATAAGTTTCTCAATCAGAATAAGTAAATAGATACAGGTCTAAATTTAAAAAATAGCAACTTACATAATTTATTTGGAAATAATTTAAATATTTAGTTTTTTTCTTTATCTGCCAGGATTTAATACTTTGAGAACCAGTGCCAAATTTGCATTAACTACAACCATTGTTATTTTAATTTTCTCACCCCTGTGATAAATTTATAACACTTAATGGATTTTTAAAATTCTAAAACATTGGCTTTCAGCCATTTTGAGTCTTAGATCCCTTTTAAAATTATTGTTAAAAATTTCTTTAATGAATTTAATGGCAATTAATTATACATTTAGAATTTGCTGATTGAAGAAAATATAATCAATAAAAAAACTACAATGGCTTCAGTATATCTTCAAATCCCTGCACTTTATATGGTCAATACTTTTAAAGATTAGTATTTTATCTATATAGGAAGTCATGTGTGAGTAGTTTCATGAGCTACTTTTAATTACTTCGCAACTCCTCAGGAAATCATGGCTCAGCTATGGTAACAGATTTGTTAAGGCAAGTCCTATAAAACAGATAACTTTTAAAATGGTGGGAAAATGCTTAATAGAAATAATTAAAATATGTGATAGTCATACTATTTTTGATGAACAGCAAATTTTCTAATTAGTTTTGTTTATACTCCAACACTGTGGCACAAATAAAAAATTGATTTACTTTATTTCTGTTTTTGATATATGGGTGCTATTTAGATTAAAGTACTTGTGATTTATAAAAATCCTAATTTATTTTTAAATGCTACATAAATCATTCCCTCCCTTCTATATTCCAATTTAATCTTCTGGTGCTAAATTCTTCTGTAGTGTGTGATGTATTTCTCCAGCAGTTGTGGAGTATTTTGATTGAAATAACACTTTAAAATAAGAAATCTAGATAAAAATTAAAGAAAAATTTTTATGATACTTTAGTAAACCTAAAAATTGGCATTGGTTTTACACTCTGGCATTTTAAGAAAAAGTATTACTTTACACTGCTATGCATGTAACACAGAACCTTAAACTGAGAATTTCAACTAATTTACACATTTGAGGTAAGTGTGAATTAAATATCAAGATATAGTTTTCCTATTATTATCTATACCTAAAGTAAAATTGTGATATTTCTCTATGTACCTTTACTCTAACACGTACATTGACACACGGTTAAAAATCTACAATTATAAACAGCATTAAAATCATCTTAAAAGATGTACTGATTTAAAAAGTGAAATTATTTTTTGTTTTGTGGCCCTCAGTCACTTATTTTAGAGTTCTCTAGAATTCAGCAAGTGTATTCCAATTTTACTACTCAAGTCAGCTGGCCCCTCCTTATCAGGTTTAATTCCTTTTACACATGGCAATGCCAAATTGCCAGTGCTAGTCTAATAATAAAATGAAACATCCACAAAATTACGGACTCTTGGATTATTTTATATTCACCTATAAAAAAGCAGAAATTGCTCTTTAAAGAAATCGTGTTACAAGATGTACTTTAAATAATTTATTTTAAACTTCTATGTCATTTATTCCATTCCTCACATAACTCAGCTCTATCTTACATACTGTTTGCTTTTGTTCCGATGACTTCATATTTTCTCATGTTTTCTTTAATAAAATTATAAATTCTTTTAAGGACATATGTTACATTTAACTTTCTATGTTCCATAGCCCAACACCCCACTTGATACTTAGTAATATTTTTGATTAACTGTTAATAATTTTAATGTACTTGGAAAGCACTGCTTTTGATCATTTGAATTTTCATGTATGCAAAAAAAGTTTCATAATTATTGCAGACTTTCATCAATTTTTAATAATCATAGTAAAGCAGAAATAAATTTCCATTCATTTTCCATTATTATTAATCATGTAGATGAATGGATAAAAAAGTAGCAGTACATTTATACAATGGAATATTACACAGCAGTAAAAAAAGAAACTCTTATATTTTGCAACAGCATGGATGGAATGGAGAAAATTATGCTAATTGAATTAAGCTAGTTGGTGAAAGAAAAATACCACATGATCTCATTTATATATGGAATTTATGAACACAAACTAACCAATGAAATAGCAAAAGCTTAGATACATAAAACAGACTGACACCTGCCAGGAAGGAGGTGGGATGGAGAGGTGGAAGGGAGGGACAGGATCAAAGATGGTGAAGAGATGAACCAGAGAACATTTATGCACAACCCACGGACACAGACAGACAATATGGAAATTGGCTTGGGGAGGGGTGAGAGGGGACTGAGTGGAGGTGGGGAAAGGGAAAAAAAGCAGGAACAACTGTAACAGAATAAACAATAAAAATAAAAGAATAATCATGTATTCAATGGTTAAATCTGAAGAATGAGTCTATGCTTTTTCTACCCTTATAATATAAGTCATGACTTCTTTAGCCAGACCTCTGACTTTTGTTTGAGAAGATTCCTTACTGAACTGAAGTTTTAATATACCTTATCTGTATATTTATATAGGTAAACTGAGTGGAAATCTAGAGAAAAATATTATAGTGAGATTGATAATTAGAATTTAATGAATGCATTTTACTGCATCCATTAGAATGAATGTGTCACTATTAATTTTTTTCATTAACAAATTCTTTTTTTTAAAGAATTTATTTACTTATTTTTAGACAGAAGGGAAGGGAGGGAGAAAGAGAGGGAGAGAAACATCAATGGGTGGTTGCCTCTCACGTGGCCCCCCACTGGGCACCTGGCCTGCAAACCAGGCATGTGCCCTGACTGGGAATCAAACCTGTGACCCTTTGGTTTGCAGCTTATGCTCAATCCACTGAGCTACACCAGCCAGGGCTATTTTGATAAATATTTTAATTCCTCTCATTTTATATTTTTATATCTTTATTCTTATCACACTTTTAGAAGGGAACTGTAGTAAACTGCTCATAACATTTTAAAAACTTCTACTTTGAATAGTATCATTATGAAGTAATTAAAATAACTTATTATGAAAATAAAAATCTCAATTCTATAAGCTGATGAGATACGTAGTTCAAATGCATTGATTTCTTTAACATAAAAATCATGTTAATCACATTTATTTTAAATTACATTATATGCTTTATAATAACTTGCTCAATGGTTTGCCTGATAATTATCTTCTTTGTTTTGCAGCAGATATCTCATCAACTGTGGGTAGTGACATTAACATAGACTTTAAATAGGCAGTGAGGGACAAATACCATATGATCTCACCTTTAACTGGAACATAATCAGCAAAGAAAAAAGCAAGAAAAACATAACCAGACACATTGAAATTAAGAACGATCTAACAATAGCCAGAGGGGAGGGGAGAGGGGACTATGGGGAGAAGGGTTTTCAGGAACCACTGTGGAGGACACATGGACAGAACCAAGGGGGAGGGTGGAGGCAGGGAAGGAAGGTGGAATTGGAGGGGGTCAGGGGAGGGGAGGGGAGAGGATGCAGACAACTGTAATTGAACAACAATGAAGTAATTAAATAAAAAAAGTTTATTAAAAGAAAAGGGAGAGAAAATCAATCTGTTACATCTGTCAAAATTACGAAGACTAAAGTTTTCACATAGTTTCACATTAGCAATAGGCATTTTAACCATGGCTTCAATTGATATATGTGGGCTAGTTAATTTGGAAATTAAGTATTTAAATTAACTATTAACCCATGTCACCCCAATAAATTCAATAAAACAATAAAGTATATGATTGTCTAACCACTATGCTGTACTCCCAAAACTAATACAAAATAATATTGAATGTAAAAATAAATGAATTTTGAATTTTGTCAAAAAAGGAAATGTACAAGTATATTCATGGAAGCTCGGTAGATAGTGGTCCCAAACTAGAAATTACCCAGATGTTCATAAGTACAACGGATTAATAAATCTTTTCTTTTCTCTTTTTTTAAATAATTACTTTATTCTTTTTCAATTACAGTTGTCTGCATCCTCTCCCCTCCCCTCCCCCACCCCCAACCCCACCTCCCTTCCCTGCCTCCCTCCCAACCCTTGGTTCTGTCCATGTGTCCTCTATAGTGGTTCCTGAAAACCCTTCTCCCCATTGTCCCTTCCCCCACCCCTGGCTATTGTTAGACTGTTCTTAATTTCAATGTCTCTGGTTATGTTTTGCTTGCTTTTTTCTTTTGTTGATTATGTTCCAGTTAAAGGTGAGATCTTGTGGGATTAATAAATCTTAATGTATTCATGGAATTTAATTTTGTCAAAATTCATTATTGTCAACGGTAAATTACTTTTTCAGTGTATATGTTATATTTTATTTAAAAGCTAAGCAAAAATCCATGTTATAAAACTGGTTAAATTCATATAGAGCAATAAAACTGTATCATTTTTAAAAAGTAAAAGTAAAAATACAATTACTCTATAACCTAGCAATCTCAGTGTTATACTGATATATTAACCCTAATGAAATAATAATTTATATTCTCAGAAAACCTCTTCACCAATGTTTATAGTGACTTCATTCATATTCACTCAAAACAGATGAACTAATTGTTATATATTCATACAATGAAATACTATTCATCAATACAAAGGAGTGAAGTACTGATACACTTAGTCACGTGGGTAATTTGGGAATACATTTTGCTAATTTAAATAAACAAGATTCAGAAGACAATATAAGAATGATTTCATTTATATCCTTTCTGGGAGAGCAAAACTACAGGAGCAGGAGACAGATCAGCAACTGCCATGAACGAGGTGGGCAATCACCTTTGAGCACTAAATTACCATAATGAGTTGCCAACAGCTGAGAGAAAACTGAGTCATAAAAATATATTTGCCATCATCGCAGTTGCTGTCTCGTGTGTTTCACATAATGTTCTTATTTGACATAGGCACATGGCATACATCATTGTGATGTATTTTATTACAAATGAAAGCTAAAGACAATATTCTATTTAGTTAGTGACTTGGACCTCAACATTAGGTCCCCCTAACAGTATCAACTGGTTGTATTTTTTTTATTTTATGTGGAACTTTTTCTTTCAAACAGTATGGTCATAGGTAATCCTCACTCCTTGCAAAGACGGTATGTCTGATTTTGCAGTTTTAAAGAGTGTTATATTCCACTGTATTCTTCAAAAGCTATTGTCTGTCTAAATCAGCACAAAAGAGTGCTCAAAGACCAAAACAAAATACATTTGTAGGTACAAAAAAATAATTTTATAGGCCATTGTAACAATGCCTCAGTTATACACCCTCTCAGCACTGTTTAGAGAATTATTAGGTCATTATGAAGTTTCAAAAACTAGCTCAGGAAAATAGAACTGGTTACAATTTTTCAGCACAGGTAAGACTTTTTTCAATAAGAATCTTTAAATGATTCCTTATGATGGTTGTAGGAAAAGATTTAATTGACACTGTAAAGCTAGAGTTCTGGAGAATTTGCTTACCTGGGATCCTGGTTTTCATAAATTTTATCATTAAACTTTTACCCTTAGAAAAGACCTCATGTAAGACCACTTTTATTTTGAATTCAAGAGAAAAGTACATTATTTATTTGAGTAGTTATATCTGAGGAAGAGCTCCACAAAAGTGCAAATGTAAAAAGAGAGACATGCAACAGCTATTCTATTTACTTTGAATAGGTCCACTTATAATACATTGAAATGTAGTCAGGGTATACTATAATTTGATTAAAAAATATGTGTAGTTCAAATTCAAAATATAAGTGGAATTATGAGGTTGTTATTGAACTTAAATAGGAATACAATTTTAAGCATTACACCAATATCTATTTGTATTCAAAGTGTGATGTGCTGATAATGAAGCAGCTATTGCATGACCTTCTTTCATGCTGGTCCCACAAGTTCTCCGCAAGGTGATATTTTGTTATTCTACATCAATGCTTCTCTGGGTGTTCTATAACTTGAATTTAAATACTATGTATTCAATTCAACTTTTCACTGATTCTCATATTAATGTGCTTTTGCTCAATTATAAATTGTCTGATTTAACTAAGAACTTGACTCTTCATTGTAACAGAATAGGAACTATAAAATAGTGAGAGTGAACTCTCATTTATTGCTGGAGGAAATGCAAAGCAGTTAGAGCATCTTCGGAAGGCAGTTTAGCAGTTTTTTACAAATCTAAACATAGTCTAATCATTGCACAAGCCCTAAGCCCAAGTCAATACCTGTGCTCCTAAGTACTTACCCAACTGATGTGAAAACATATCCACACAAAAAATCTGCATGTGAATGTTTATAGCAGCTTTACTGATAATTTTCAAAAACTGTGAGCAACCATATCTTCAATAGGTATAAAGAGAAACCATCTATATACATCTGTTCAATGAAATACCATTTGTACATAAAAACAAATATGCTATCCAGCCACAAAAGGACATGGATCAACCTTAAATACTTACTGAAAGTAAAATAAATTAGTCTGGAAATACTACATACTGTATGATTCCAGTTGTATGATACTCCAGAAAAGTATATCCATTTTTAAAAAGAAAGGAAAGATCAGCAGCTGTCAAGGGTTTGGGGAAAAGGGGATACTTTTAATAGTAAGGCACATGGAATATTTGCGGGTGATGAAACTATTTTACATGACACTGTAATTGTGGATGGATGACATTATGCATTCGTCAAAACCCACAGAATTTTACAGCACAAAGAGTGAACCTTAACATATGCAATTTAAAGAAATCATTTAGGAGATTGAGGATGACAGTTTGGAATTCAGAATGTGAGAAAACAATCCAACCCTATTACAAATGTACCAGTGACTTCAATGAAGGAATGGAAGGAAAAGGTATAGTTAGAAATGAATAGAATCTGTAAGATTAAACACAAAATAAATTGCACATAAGCACTGCAGTCTGGATGATAAAGTTGTTATCACAGGGTATGGGTTACCACTAGTGATATCGTAACTTGAAATGAAACAATGGAATAAATGTTCAGTAGATGGTGGGAGCAAGATTTCTCAGCGTTGGTGAAGTAGGTTATGGATTGGCAAAGGGAGAAAGCTAGAATGATCTGAATGGTAATGACTTAGAGTGGGGGACATCATACGAGCTCCTATTGTAACTTAATATTAATACAGATGATTATATATATATGTGATTATATATACATGTGATTATATATACATTTCTATATCCATATTAGTATGCATACATCTATTTCCCTTCTCTGTCAGCTGACAGGGTCTAGAAGCGACGAGACCCCAGTACAAATAATTACATCCAGCACCCAGATTTTGATGTCTAGTATTATTATCCAGGAAAAAGAAATGGGGTCTTTGGAGAAATGAATGTTTCTAGGGCTGTGCAGGAAATATACAAGATGAGCCTGGAATATCTTTTAGTGACAGAAAGAAAATGTTAATAAAAATGAATGGGTTACGGCAGGGATGCAGGAACTAACTGAAAGACTGCCTAATGATCAAAGCTGGAAAAATAAAAGCAAGAAAAAGTACATTTAATTTTCATATAATAACTACCTATTACAATATTTTGTATTGAGAATTGCACTATGGTAGAATTTCTGTCTCTACATTTGGAGATAGTTTGAGAAATCAAACTTATTTACAATGATGCACCTTCTGAAAGGATTTCCTGGCAGTGGGCATAATATTGCACTGATGTCCGACTAGTAACCTTTCACATTTTTCTGTTTTACACTCTTCTTTATCTACTTATCACAGTATCATTTTTTCACATCATCATCAAAAATGTCAGGAGAATGCTTGGAAAATTTATTACAGGCATACACCATTTTATCATGCTTCACTTTATTGCAGTCAACAGATGTGTATTTTATACATTGAAGGCAAGACCCTCCACCAGCCAAAAGATTACAATATACTTTATTGTGATACTCCTTGGCAGAGGTCTGGAATCCACCCACACTCTCTAAAACTAACTTCCTACTACATCGGCCTTTAAGAACATGGTACTACCTGGCAAGAGCACTTAGATATCACCGCTGTTGATATGCCTAAGGATGGATATACTTTTATTACTTCTTCCTTAGTTTTAAAGTGCTACAGGTAGGCTTTTTTCCCCATCACCTCATTTTGCTAATGACAGAAATGTGAAGGGGATAGATAAAGAGGAGAGGACAGTGGTGAGGTGGTATGGTCAAGAGGCACTAAGGACAATACCTAACAACTGTATGTGAGAAACTGGTGCAAGGGAGCAGCCGCAGTCCTGGGTTCATGCTCACAGGACCTTCCAGGAAATAGTGCTGTAGAAGTCAGTTCCCCCCCTAATAGTGGCACAGTACATGGTATGCTATTTTGAAAAGACCTGCAAGGAAGCACAATGACACAAGCCTATGGGATGGGTTAAATGGGGCTGCCACCTCTGGTGGCATTTTTCTACAACTAGCTTTTGATGGTAAAGAATTTCATTAGCTCATTATTTTGTCATTTACATATGATGATACAACTTGATGAGAACTGGAATATAGTAGATACCTGGGATTTTTGCAAGAAAGGGGACAATTTCTCATGTCAAAAAAAGATGTCAATAAGAACATGGACTGAGAGTTAACTCATTTAACATTGTAGGTTACCAGTACTGAATATTTATACTTAAATCTGAAAGATGCTTCTGTGCATTAGTTTATTAACTTAAAATGTAAAAGATTTTAACTTAAAAAATTATGGTTTATGGAACATCATTTCAGAGGGCAGACAAACTGGAATGTCCCTGCATAATGCCATAATGTGTATGGTTTTATCACCAGTTTATAAAGTGTAATTGTTAAAGGCATCAGGAATTCTATATATTTATATCTGAACAAGTGCATCAATAGTCTTTGTATATGAAGCAATGAATAGGAATAAAGTTGTGAAAAATTAAAAATATGGGCCTAAAGATATGGTATATAAATTTATATGCACACCTATAAAAATGTTGTGCAGAAGTATGGTCCACATCATGAAATCCACAGAATGCTGTTCCGGGCGCCCAGAACATTTTAATTGTATTCACCTAAATGCTTTCCATAGGGAAACTCACAAAAAAATAATGTAAAATTTTAAAGTAAACATAAATCAGAATTTTATGGTCCTCTTATTTTGAGCTGAATATATATTAAAGGCTTTACATACATTATTTCATTTAATCCTCACCTCAAAGGAGATTTCTATTCTAATCCTCAATGCTGAGAAAAGGAAATGGAAGCTTAATAAAATAGACAACTTTTTCAACAAAAAAGCAAAGACAAAACTATTTATTGCCTGATTTTGAACGCATTTTTTCCTAATTCCAAAGTTGGTGTGCTTAACCTTCTATTTCAGATGTTTCTACTACTTGTATTCAACTTGTATTTGATTAATGCCTAGTATGAAGTATACCCATGGAATACTCATGTTCTGTAATGAGTTTGACTTTGTAAGACTCAAAGTGCAATTTATCTTTCTCTTTCTAAAATTCGAAGCCCTAATATTTGGCATCAATATTTGGGAACATTTTTATTCCTACTTCCCTTTACTCATTAAATCAGTTAATGAAATTTTATTAAGCTCCAAATATGTCCAAAGTGTTGTTTAAGTTATAGTTGATGAAGCAGGAAAAATACAAACAAAAATCTATACCCTTATAGAAGCAACATTCTGAAGGACAGAGATAGGTAATAAAGTAAATAAGCATACACACACACACACACACACACACATATATCATTTTAGATTGTGAAAATTCCATGGAAAAAATTAAGTTAGATAAAATATCAGGATATATTTGCATCGCAATTTTAAATAGAATGTTGGAGAATCCCTCACTAAAGAGGTGAGCAAAGGCTCAGGTGTCGTTATGTAAGGAACTAGGTAGATATCTTGGGAAAGAGCATTTCAGGCAAAGGAACTGCAAGTACAAAGGCTCTGAGATAGAAATGTGTGTGGAGTGTTCAGTGAAAAGCCAGGCTAAAGAGTGGCTAAAGCAGAGAGAGTAGGATAGAAAACAGTGGGAGGCAAAGTCATATGGAAATTACAAAATCAGGGTGTCAGGCCTTGGATACCACCGTTAAGAACTTGAACTTTACTTTGAGTGAAATGGAAATCTTTGGAAGATAAGGAGCAGAAGTGTGACATGATCTGATTCAATTTTTAACAGGATGACTCGACTGCTCAGTAAAGAGTCAAGAAAGGGAGCAGAGAAAGCTCTTAGGAGTAGGAGGTGTAGTAATAGAAACTTAATTTTATACATTCTAAGTTTGAGTAGAATGCAGGTGGAGATACTAAATAGACAGTTAGAAATGAAATCCAGAGTTTGCAGGAGACATCCTGGCAGGACATGTACATTTGGGATCCATCGGTTTATGGATGGCTAGGAAAATCCTGAGATCAGATGAGATCCTCTAGAATGCATGTCAACACAGACGGGACACTCTGATATTACGAAGTCACTTGCCTGCATAAAGGGAAATTATGCAAGAGACTGAGGCCATTAAGATAGGATGAAAAGACGGCAAGTAGGGAGGCTGAAAGCCAGTTCAAGGGAGTGTGCCGTCAGAAGCTAAGGATAAGCTGTGACAAAGACTGCAGTATGTCAAGAAAGGATACAACTAGAAACCGAATAATGGGTTTAGTAACATAGCATGAACAGCATTGTTGGCCTTGGTAAGTGCAGTTCGGGTGGAGTGACAATGAAATTGCATCGTAGGAGGGCATTCAAGAAGGATGGGTTGGAGGAAAATTAGAGACAGTACATACAAATCTTTCAAGAAGTTTTTTGTGCAAAGAACAAGAGGGTAAAGTGGATCAAGAAGAGGTTTCTTGTTATTAATTCTTAAGGACGAAAGTCATTTTTTCTCTAAAATTTGAAAAATTTAAGATGGAGAGAAGAAAAAGGTTAATTTTAAGTTTCTTAGATAAGTAGGAAGACATGGAAGCTGGTATACAAGTGATAGTATGTGCCTTTACCAGAAACATGGACAGTCTGTCCTGTAAAAAAAATCCAACAGAAGGTAAAAATACATCGGTGTAGGTATTAATAGATAAATAGATGTGGTGGTAGAAACTTGCAATTAACTCCTCTATTGTTCCAATTTTCTTAATAATTTAGGAAGTCAGGTCATTAGTTGCAAAGGTAGTGGAAGAGTGTTTGAGAAGATGATTCTCTGTGAAATCATCGTACAAAATAATAACAGAATGGATAGAAGAGAAGGATTAGCATTAGGGTCCACTTGAGAGTCAGAGGCATGAATGAACCTACTAGGCAGTAGGTGGTGTATCTTTTCCAGACACGTTCCCCTCCATGTTCTGTCAGGTGTGTCCAACATGTGGCCTGCGGGCCACATGTAGCCCAGGATGGCTGTGAATATGGCCCAATGCAAAATCGTACACTTACTTAAAACATTACGAGATTTTTTTTATGGGTGTGATTCCATGTCTCAATGTATTTAATGTGTGGCCCAAGACAACCCTTCCTCTTCCAATGTGGCACAAAGATGCCAAAAGTTTGGACACCCTGTCTGTAGATAACAGGAAAGAAATTTACTCAATTACTCTGTGAAAAACCACTTGACCCCCCAAAGGGAAACCATATTTCCACTCAGGCTGTAGCTTAATCACAGCTTGAATTTGCACGCAGAGCCTGGGGTCAGGGCGCGACCCCGTTGCTCTGCTTCCTGGACTACACGAAATCGTGACCGTGTACCTCTCACTGTCAGCTCTGGGGAACACGCAGGCTCAAGGGAAATTTTCAGGATTGTACTTAGTTGAGTTACATTTGTAATAAATAATATTGATTCACATATGTGCATTTTACTTTGAAATTTAATAATTTAGGAGAGTGTGAGTTTGTTTTGTCCCTAGCAAAAACAGTTCTTGAGGTTTCCCTAGATTTCAAACTCTAACGATATAGTAGAAATAATGATTTCCCAGAACAGAAGCTAAAAAGTAGAAGCTGACAGAAATGACAGAAACAGTCATAAAATGGGAACAAACAGTATGATTTGTAAGTAACTTGGATTTCTTTCCCATACATCTATTTAAAACTGGGAATTTTCAGTCAACATTTCCATATCCATCAGTAGAGATGAAATTAAAGCTTGCCAAAAAGTCCATCACTTAAAACTTGCATTTTGTCTGAACAGGTCATTCAAAGCTCTTAAGGAAATGACTTTAAGGAGATAAAGCATCTTACCTTTGGGGGCTGAGATTTTGAGTAGTGATCATAAAACAGAAATATTATCTTTTGACATTCCTAAATTGCATCATATGCATAAAAATATACTCAATAATTATTTTAGCTCCATGAGAACCTATAAGATTTTTTCATCTTCAAGATTTTATTTTTAATTGAAACAATAGTTGGGGGACGGTGGCAGTCAAAAGGCTCCTGTTCGGAAAGTTGCAGTTAAATGAAATTCTGGACAGTTGGCTACCTGGGGATTTTCCTGATGAATTAGCTTCCTGAAACCTGTGTAATGTAGTAGTTTATCCCCTTATCTAGTGATAAATAATATGGGGTGCACTTCTCTCTGTCTCTCTCTCTCTCTTTAAAGTTAGCATTGCCTTTTTCACTTTCAGTCATAAACTCATAAATGCTCTTTCTCTATGTATTCACATAAACACTAAGGTCAGAAGCATTGCCCGTCAACTATAATAATATTTCCAGAAGTCATTCTTTGAGTGTAAATTATGTTTTTTTTCCTAACTCTTTTTTAGATACTGAATATCTTGACTACAGTATGTACCCTTGGGTCACTTCAGTAGTCCGTTCATTATAAGCGAAGCTTACAGTCGTATTATTCAGCTAAGTTGTGACTCTGTGTTTTTTTATTTGGTTATTCACAGAGCACAAAAATTGGTATGTACCTCATCAGAAAGGAGAAAAAGTCCATAAAATGCTGATATAATATTATGATATAATCATCTAACTGTAAGGAAATGAAATCTGTAATAATATTAGTTTTGAATTTAAAATGTTCTGTAGTTTATGAATGCCTATTATCAACTTAATCCCATACAATCTCATGTACATTTCAGAAAGCTAATATAAAGCTGTGAAAACACAAACGCATACAAATATTTCAACCCATACATAATTTGCAAGGGTTTATCTAGTTCTGTCTAATAGAAAATGTTTCAAATTATGTTTGCTGTGATGAGTATGAACCCAAAATAGTATTCATAAGTGCTTTTAAATAATAATATTATAAAGTATTTTATAATACTATAGCATTATTTATAATATGTTTGTTTTATAGGAACGCGGAAGAGCATCTGAAAAGAGAGTTCTTGTCAGTCAAATAATTATATTTTGATGTCTATAATATCAGAGCCAACTATATTTAATATCAGCTTTTAAACACATTTAATAAATAAACAGCCATCAACACCTAATATTATTATAATCTATGGAATTCTTACAGACCAGCACAATGGTTAAACCAAAATGATAGCCATTTCTATAGCATATATATTTTGATATATTTCCCTGTATTGGAAGAATTACATTTAGTATAAAACTGACAATTACTTTGTGAAAATGTTGGGTATACAACTATAGGAGGAAAAATTTTATTTTATTATTATTTTTTTACTAAATACTTTTGAATTTTATTGTTGTTCAAGTGCAGTTTTCTGCCTTTTCCTCCCACCTCTCCCCACCACCCCACGCATCCCCACCTCCCTCCCCTGATTCCACCCCCCCCCATTATTGGCCATGTGTCCTTTATAGTTGTTCCTGCAAACCCTTCCCCCTTTCCCCCCATTATCCCCTCACCTCTCCCCTCTGGTTACTGTCAGATTGTTCTTAATTTCAACGTCTTTGGTTATATTTTTCTTGCTTGTTTGTTTTGTTGATTAGGTTCCAGTTAAAGGTGAGATCATATGGTATTTGTCTTTCACCTCCTGGCTCTTTTCACTTAGCAAAAATTTTAAATCAAACCTTAGGGGGATAAAGTTTAAAATTTAAACCCCAAGACTCATTGTATAGACATTTTCTCACATTCTCCCTCCCCTTCCCTTTCTTTCTAACCTTTTATTTCTCTCGCTCGCCCTGTCTTTTCTGATTTTTTCTTTCTTTATGTAACAAAACTGTTAACTTTCTCTGGCTTCCATTCAACTAATATTGAGGGGGAGAAAGGTAAGATAACTACGAATGTTTCTATTTAAAATTCTGTGTCTTTGGGGTTCAATCAGACTTGGTTTTTCCTCTTGCCTAATTTTTTCCTCTCTTTTGTAGAGAGGAAATTTTTTCCTCTCTAAATGTAGGGGGAGCTATGTCATATCATGTATCACACAGGACACATCTGCTTTCATTTCCATTTTCATGCCCACACACTGAAAATTGGGTTGACCACTCAGAGCTTTCAGAGTTGTTCCCTGCCATGGCCTCTGGCCATAACAGTCTATTACTGTATACCAGATCTCTTCAAGTGTATGGCCTCCATGAATAATATCTTCAACTCAAAGACGCATGTAGGAAAACCTCAGTCTTGGTCAATTAAGCACTGGGTAGTGGGGGGGCCCTTTTTATTTCTCTCACTGCCTGAAGATGCCATGCCATTGAGTCTACTCAAGGACGAATGTCCAACATTCAAACCAGGAACTCTGCATGGTCACCTCCCACTGGAGTTCTGGAGAGGAAGTGGGCAAAACACCTCTCTGTTTTCAGATGCTCTTCTGCATTCCTATCCTAGTGCTCCTGTCTCTGAGCCACCCCAGAGATTCTGAAGGACTCAGGTCTCATCTGTCTCTAGTTGTGTGTCCTCTGAACCTCTCTAGGGCCCCTGTGCATAGCACAGGAGTGCTTTGTGGTGGCGGTTGGTTGTTGGTTGTTGTTACTGTCATTTGTGGGAAACTGGAATACATTGTCTCCTACTCCCTGCCAGGTGCTGTGGTAATTTTGATAACCTCAATGCTCTAGGCTTCCAATGTTGATGATACAAAATCTACAAATGTGTTCTTCATGTCAGAATTGTTCTCTGACATTGGTTTCAGAACTCTGTTCCCGGAACTGGAAACCAATGACATATTCTGTCCTCTCTGTCCCTGATTTGACCTTGTTGGACCTAGCTGTCCTCTTCAGGCAAGACTAATTGCCACTTTTATTTCAGGAAGAACAGCCAGACCAGGAAACTATATTAGAAAATACACATAATTCAATTACATTAAAAAAATATGGTTATTATGTTTGTGTTCATCTTAAGCATGGAATATTGTATATCCTGTGATAGGAAAGAATGCTAATGAAATCACACACACACAATGGTTACTCTTTTGGACACAGACCTATCTCATAGGATTGTTTTCTTTTATTTGACATAACCCATCTTCTATGGAATTTATTTGATTAAAACAATTACCGGGGTGGGGGGAGCGGGGAATGCATACACTTTATTTTATCTACATATTAAAATATGATACATTGGTTCTTGATTAAAATTCATTATCAATTCCTAACTCAAACTTTGCTAATAAATTTTCCAAGACACAATTTGGAAAGAATTACTATTTGTCTTTGATTTGATCAAAGAAAATTATCCTTAAGCCACTTAAGTAGTTGCAATCTTTTTCCTGGCCAGTTATTTCAAACAAACTTTTCTAGATAGCTATTTGGGAGAATTCTGAAAACTATAATCTGCTGTGTACTGCTATTTTGTTTCCAAATGTGAAAAATGAACTTTCTTTGACCACACGTTGTAGCTTTTATTGTGCAGTCAGATTGCATATGCTGGTAGACAGCATTCTTTCTCCTTTCAATCCTAAACTTAAAGACTTTATAAATATTTAACATGATTAAATTATAGCTAGGATGGCAGGGGGTAATTCTAGTAATAAGGTTTAACTTTCAAATTTTGAAAGCAAGTTACAAGCTCTATGTGCAGTAAAAATGGGAAAGGAAATAAGGAATATAAAGTGAAGGCATCTCCTTTTGCACTCAGTGGTTCCTCAAACTTACCACAAAAGCACAAATATTTCTCAAATTATATTTCTGCCTATGTTTTGTATGTTGTCTACTAAGATGACTTAGAATGCTTTGATTCCAACAGCATCTCCAATTCATCTTCAGGGACACCTGAATTATTTAAGGCATTCACTTAAAGTAACAGCAATAATGTAAAACAACAATAATGTAACACCCCAGACTTTCTCAATGGCCTACACAGAAATTACAAAAGCATTTGAATCATAAAGGCATTTTAACAAACATGGTTGTCATTTAACTTCATTATTTAAACTACACATTTTCTTAGCCTTTTACTATGAGACATATACCAATAGAGAAAAATAGAGATAAACTTTATCACTTGCTTTGAAAGTTGTGGAATTAATGATTCCTGTTAGAAGACAAAATATTGACTGGTAAAGTTTAACTGCTAAGAGAATGTGGTTGCGAGACTGTATTAATGATTACATGATGGTCATATTCATTTTTGCCAGGAAAATGAAAATGAAATCCTTTTTTATGGAATAATAGGCATAATGTAATCTATTTAATTTAAAATTAAAAATGACTAGCTTGTAAGCAGATTTCATTAAAGGAAAGTTCTGTTTTTATTTATTTTATTTTTTAAAGATTTTATTTATTTATTTTCAGAGAGAGGGTAAGGGAGGGAGACAGAAAGGGAGAGAAACAGCAATGTATGGTTGCCTCTCACATGGCCCTCACTGGGGACCTGGCCCGCAACCCAGGCATGTGCCCCAACTGGGAATCGAACCGGGACCTTTTGGTTCCCAGCCCGTGCTCAGTCCACTGAGCTACACCAGGCAGGCTCTGACTGTTTTTTTTTTTTTTAAATATACAGTTGAATCTTTACTTTCAGAAATGATAATAATCTCTAGAATGGTGTTAATGCCCTAGACCAGTGGTTTTGAAACTTTCCAGAGATTTTTTATACTCTTAAAATTAAATGAAGACCTCACAGAGAATTTAATGTGGCTTCTACCTAACTATATTTACTATATTAGAAAATAAAACTGAAAAAATTACTAATTATTTCTTTAATACTTTATTTAAAATAAGAATAGTAAGCCAATTTTATGTAACATTAATTACGCATGTTGCAACTCCCTTTAATGTCTGTGTAAAATCGCAAACGGCAGTGCGCGCCTCTCCGCTCCTGCGTTCAGTTTGTTGTGCACATCGTGCGGTTTCTGGAAGACTGCACTGGACACATGAATGGATTGGTGTGAAATAAAAAGTAGTACAATGTGTGACTTACATGCCTTTTTCAAAACAGATGCTTTCATTCCTTTGCAATTTTTTCAATATCAAACATACACAAGCATTCAAGTAATAATGCAAGTAATCTGAGGTTTCTGCAGCACAGAATATTGAAATTGAATCAGTTTATCCTAAAGATGATAGAGGTGTGTCAAGAACTTCCTGAAATTTGAAATAATAAAGCCATATTTTTCCAATATAATAAACTATCAATAAACAAGTACATATGTGCACATTATACTAATGCATGAATACATGTCTCAGACCAACTCAGATAAAACGAAGAGCTCTCTGACTAGAATACCCGCTTCACCTTCTCTCCTCCCAGGCTGAGCCGGTGATTGTCTACCTGGGAACTCCAATTCACTCCCCATGCTTAATGTAACCTCCTCCAGGTGAGTGGCAGCTTGTCCAAACCTCTGTAGCACTGAGCACATTTCTGTATCCATTTCTCTTTCTCTCTCCACTGTCCATCAAAGGCAGATTTTACTGGTTTAATTATTTGTTTTTGTTTCCCATTTATCAAGTCTTGTTGATTTCTGTACTGGACTGATTTAAAGAACTGGATTTTGTCACTTTCCTTTATGTTCTCTTTTGGTTCCATTATCAACTTTTCTCTCTAACTTTCCACAAAAATAAAATGGAATACATTTGCCTTCTGGGCCCACCTATTATTGACCTGTGATTAAACCTCGCCCCAAAGTGAGAGAATTAAATAAAGGCTGTAGAAGCTTAACCTGGAAAAAATGAAATCGTTCTAATTAGAGATTAATGTTAAGAAGCAAATTACCTTACATACACGCTAGTTAACGAATACATGCTTATCACAAAGAATGCCTGGTGTAGAAACTGTCTGGTAGTGACTTTCAGGATGCGGATCACAGGCACATTAGACAATGATTCAGATACAACTGATTCTAGGTAAGTAAAATATAAATGATACATTGTTTTGCTTAGCGTCTCTTGTTTACATTTGCTAGGCTGAGTACGTCGTGGTCGTGTTACTAAAGGGAAACTATAGACATTTCCAAACTGGCAATTAATTATTAAGTTCATTTAGAATGTTTTTGAAAAATCCAACTAGAGTATAATTTGGATGACTGAAAACTGGTGACATTTTAAAATATTTATATTTATGTGCAATATTAAAAATGATTTGCTAGCACAAATTGTAATGTGTTTCTACCTGTTTTAAGCTGCTCATCTTTGCATATCGTCATTGGTAAAATAAATAGCTATATGACTTTGCTCTAAAAAATATACTCCTTGAGTTTTGATAGTTTTTGTTTCAATCTAACCATTTTGAATTAAGGACAAAGAGGATCTTTAATAATTAACTGGATATAGAGAAATATATCCACTTCTTTCTCACATTTTTTCACTTGACAATATTTGGGTATGTATGCACATGGGTGTGTGTGTGTGTGTGTATGTGTGTGTGTGTGTGTGTATCTGCGTGCATGAGAAAGGGACTACTGTAAAATTAACCCGCATATTAATATATCAGAGGACCAAGTTCTAATCTTCCAGAATGTCACTTTTGTTGGCAACCATATATGAATCGAGGAAATGCTTTTGCCTGCTCAATTCAATAATGCAAGACAGTAAGGCCTTAGTTAATAATCAGTGCTATAGCCATTTCATTACTAGCCTTTGGTAATCAGAGTATCTAACCTTCCACACGGTATAATCCAACGTGACATGGTCATTAGAAGTATTATTAATTAAATAATGTAGTGCTTACTCCCTTGATTTTGAAAGAAAATTAAAATATTCTCCACATCAAGGTGACTTGACTTGGTGGCTTTTCTAAAATTGTCTGACATTCTAGAATACTCTCAACTGTGCTAAATAGAGTCTTGAATACTTATGAAATATGTTATAGAATAACTTAAAAGTAAAGCATTTAAAAGTGATATAGTATAAAATCTATTTAAGATCCCATTAACTTTCATGATTCTTAATCAGGTCGTGGTTCTTAAGAATTTTTCAAATTGTTTTTAAAATATTATACAGTGAAATTGACCTTTTTTTGTATAAAGCTCTTTGAATAGATTTGTGTGAATTTGCAAAACAATTATAACCATTTCACTAGCTTCTTTATAGTCAAATACTACCCTGGCAAACATTTCATCACCATAGATTTATTTGTTCTTTTTTGAAAGGTCATAGAGGTGGGATCGTACACTCTGACTTTTTTAACTTGCTTCTTTTACTCACCATAATGACTTTGAAATACACCAAGCTGTTGCATTCATCAAAATTCCATTCTTTTGTATCATGAAGCAGTACTCCCTGGTACGATATGGCAGTTTTTCTTCATTAACTAGTCAAAGTACATTTGGGTTGTTAGCAATTTCTGATGATTTTGAATAAAGCTGCTATAGATATTTATATGTGTGTGTGAATGTGTGTGTCTATATATATACATATACATATGTTTGTGTGAACATAAATTTTATTTCTCCAGGGTAAAAACAGGACTGGGATTTTTGTCTTACTTTTTCAATGGTTTGATTATGCTCTAACTATTTGATTCTGATATGTGTAGGTGTTGAGAAGTTTCAGCCATTAATTCTTCAAATATTTTTCCACACCCTTTCTCCTCTCCCAGGGCTTTGATTGTAAAACTGTTAGAACTTTGTTATTGTTCCACAGATCCCTAAAGATTTGTTTTTATTTACTTTTTTTGGTTTTTGTTTAGACTGGATAATTTCTCCTGATTATCTTCAAATTCACTGACATTTTCCTCTGTCATCTACATTCTGCTACTTAGGCCATCTAGTGAGAATTATAATTTTGTTATTGTCTTTTTTTCACTTCAAAAAGTTCCATTGGTTCTTCTTTATGTCTTCTATTATTTTGCATAACCCTTCTATTATTCTATCTGTTTCAGAAACTTCAATGATTTATTTTGTACAATAACAGTTCAAAGTTTTTTCAGATAATTCCATCATCTGTGTTACCTCGGGGTTAACATTTGTTGCTTGTTATTTACACATGAGACAAGATTTTCCTGGTTTTCACTATGCCAGATGAATTAGGCTTGTATCCTGGACATTTTGAATATTATATCGTGATATCTAAGTCCTATGAAGAGAGTTGCTGTATTTGTTTGCATACCACTGATTTAGGCCACAAGAACTAACCTGCTTTACCTTCTCGGTCCCGTATGAGTTGAGCATCAAAGCCTTCACAGTGTTCTTCGGATCTGTTTAACCTGTCTACCAGCCAGTGGCCAGTCCGGGACCTAGGTGGCAGTCTACCTGTTAGATTAATTCTCCATGCCTTTGATATACTAATCAGGATTCGATACACACATGGAGGTGAGCCCCTGAATTGTATAAAATTTTTGTAAGTTTGCTTTCCTGAGCTCTTCCCTCTCTGTGCTCTCCCTGGCGCTTCCTGTTGTTACTCAGGGACTTTTCAGTCTTTAGCCAGAAAGCTGGAATTCAGTTACCCCGTTTTGATAATCATTTCTGTGACTGCGCCCTCTGCTGGAACAAGCGGAAAAAGGCTAGAAGCGGGTGTGGAAGCAATGGCACTTTATGATTCAGAGAGGAAAAAGTCCCACTGTCAGATTTTGGTTCCTGTGGCTCCTGCCATGAATTGCTTGGAGACTAAGATGCAATTAAAAACAAAAAACAAAAAACAGAGGTGGGTTTCCCCACTTTCTGATCATTAGAAATTCCCATTCTGTTTCTCAAGCTAGGAGAAGGCTCCTCTTGTGTACTTCCTCCAGGCAAAGACTCAAGGAAGGAAACAAATGGTAATTTTGCTGCCAGTTTGTTGTCCCGTTGCATTTTAGTCTGCTTCTCCAATTTACCTGCTACTACATATTTACATTCTAGAGTCCTCCAGCAGCTGCTCCACGAATTCTGTACCTAGTTCACACCTGACCTCAGTAGGACAGACACAGTAGAATATGCCTACTGTATCTTACTTGGAACTGGAACTACTGTTTTCTCAAATGAACTATTTCTTATAATAAGATTTAGATATAGAGGCCCTCTTAACAAAATGAATATATTCAGAACATAGTTTGTCAGACTATGTTAGTAATAAAAGTATAAAACTCTGGTGATGACTGTCGCAGTTTTACTTCATGGTGATAGTGATGTTAAATGAAGTAAGTTCTAATTTCTAAGAGTTTTGGATTTTCATGTATTAAAAATACATGTACACACACATACATATACACACTGTTTTACAGGGACAAATGAAATTCTGCTGTATCTCACATGCCACATTGCTGAATATGACCTATGCCTTTATATGAAAAGGTAAAGCAGTGAAATATATAGATATTTCTTAAAATCACAAGCATTAGCAATTCTGTATATAATAATACTTTGTTATTTATGCATGTAAACAGAGAATGTTTAGAAAATACCTTCCATTTTTAAAGGGTGAAAGAAGGCAGGAAAATACTGACACATTACTATTTTGAAATGGTTTCAGATATAACAGAACCAATTACTTGCTTTTAATTTTGTGAAGGATTAATGCATATAATTTAACAGCCAACAGTAATTTATGCACTGCTGTCAGGTTTTAGTCATTTATTTCTATCAAACCATTGCCTGTACTCACTATTTATAGAGAACATAAAGGCAATCTGTTAGATGTCTTATGCTAAGTAGATAATATTCTATTACAATTAAATAATAAAATATGCTCTTAAACAGTATTTCTATTTACTAACCCTAAATCACTTTTTTAAAAATATGCTTCCTTTCCATTACTTTTTAGGTCATATTATCAACATAAATTATAGGTGCATCAAAACAATAATGTCTAGAATAATCTAGTCTACCCTAAAAAATACATAGATCTTAAACTGGTTTTTAAAATTAGTGGCATAGGTATCTTTTTTAACAGATGCCTATAAATATCATAAATGATGGAGAAGGTACTTTGCCTCTCATATCATTTACGGATTATTAAAATAGGTTTAATAAAACTATTAGGAAGAGATAACAGAAAATAAAGTACATTAATTGTAATTCTTCCTATTTCTACCTAGGAGACCACAGCAAACTTCATACAGGGTAATACAGTTTTAAATCCTTCCATGAAAATCTTAATATTTTATAAGAAGATACCAGATTCTTTCCAGATTTATCACTCTTGGCACATATCATACCTGAATTCTTTCAAAAGATTACTTAGAAACGCAAATGCTGTGTTCTTTCATGGACACAAAACTCAGTCAACCTTACTCTTTCATTTTGAACTTTCTGGGGCTGTGCAATTTTTAAATGTCTTTATGATTTAACATAGTCCAGGACTTCAGGACAAGCAACAGAAAATGTTCCAGGCCCGTTAAATACAAGGTATTTAATGTAGGGGAATAAGTACCTAGGAAATAGTTGGCAATGCTGGCAGAGTGAAAGTCAAGTGAAGGTTGCGAGTGTAGCAGATGAAAAGGACGCGCGGAAACACTGTTACCCAGAGAGAGGGAGCGGCCTCTGCTGCAGCGTCTGCAGCCACAGCTCCTGTGGGCATCCGACCGACGGAGGATGAAAGGCACGGCGATATTGATCCTAGCAGCGGCAACTGCTTCTTAACAGTTTCATAACATTACTTGCTAGCCCAAAGGTGCCGCAGGAAAAATCTGGTCAAAGCTCCAAAGAGTTCATCTATGGAGCCTCACAGGCATTCTGGAACCCTAGCTGTAAAGGAATCTACAATATGCAATTCTGAATTTCCATTTTTAGTCCAACTCAATGGAATCTGAATTACCAAAAAATATACATAGATATTTTATTTTTAACTATTTTTCTAGTCTTATTGAGATAGAATTGACATGCAATACTGTGTAAATTTAAGTTGTACAATGTATTGACGTGATACACTTACATAGTGTGAAATAACCAGCTAGCACCTCCATCGCCTCTCATAATTACCTTTTGTGTGTGTGTGCTGAGAACATTTAAGATCTACTCCCCTGGCAACTTTTAAAAAATTAATTAATCTTTTTTTAGAGAGAGGGAGGGGAGGAAGAAAGAGAGGGAGAGAAACATCCATGGGGGAGAAAAACATCAATCAGTTGCCTCTTGTACTCACCCTGACTCAGGTCGGAACCAGCAACCTAGGCCAGTGTCCTGACCAGGGATTGAACTGATCGCCTTTCCCTCTGTGGGACAATGCCCACCTAACTGAGCCACACTGGTCAGGGCTCCCCTTAGCAACTTTTAAATATATAATACAATATTATTATTATTAACCATAGTCACTATGCTGTACATTAAATCACCAAAATTTAGTCCTCTTATAACAAAGTTTATAACTTTTGACAAACATGTCCTCATTTTTATTATTCCTGAATAGCGTATTATTTTCCTGGAATACATTGGTACCTTAGTACTCATCGTTAATTTGTTCCGGAACTCGTGACTACCCATGAGTCCCGACTACTGAACAATGAAGCATTTTCTCTCGCAGGGCAGTATTGTGACTCATACAAGTTCTAGCAAGTGTGATGAGTCCCGAACAAGTTCCAAGTGCTGAAACATTTCTTTTTCTCATCCAAATATGACAAGCACAGAGTTTGACGAGTTCTGAAGCTGACAAGTGTGGAGGTATGACTGTAGCTTATTTACATGTTACTTTAGAATGATCATAAGAGCAAACATGTCAGAAAGCCTTTGTAGCTGCAAAACTGCCCAGTTTTCCTCGCGTGAGCAAGTGTAACTGTGCTTTGAACACGGCACTTATTTTACACTCACCTGTTGTCTCTATGTCACTTTCTCCCTGTTTATTATGCTCGTTTGACTTGTATATGAACAGAATATTATTTAGTATACTATTGTGAACTGTGTTTCAATTTTCCCGTATTTTCAGTCTTCTGCTAGTGGATTTTAGAAATAGTGTCACTATGTAGCTCACACACTTAGTGCTGAGAATGGTCACAGTAATGATCACAAGTATATGAACATGAACACTGCTGACTTTCCTCTGGCATATTCTGTACAGATCTGTCATTCTGGGTCTATGTGGATGTACCGTAAATAAGCTCATGGAAGTGGCTGCCAACAAAACAAATCGTTATGGTAAGAATGATGCCATAGTAAACTAGACAGTGTAGTGGTAGAGGCACAAGCATAGAGAGTAAGAGAAAAACAACGGTGTCCAGAAACAGGCCCACACATACACGCTTTCCTGATACATGAGCAAGGAGTCAGTGCAATACAAGGTACTTGTATTTATTGGACTTATGGTAAAATGACTATTTAGCCCTCCCTCATGCCAAATGCAAAGATAAATACCAGATTTATCATAAATAATGAATAAATATAAACATTAAAACAAAAAATAATTAAGGAAAACAAAGAACATCTTTATTTTAGAAAAGCAATCATTTCTTTAAAAGCTACAGAAATCATTAACCATAAAGAAAAGCAAAAGTTAAATTATACTCTATAAAAAATTATTTGCATCATTAAAAGATATCATTAAGAACATGCAAAAGCAAGCCTCAGAGTGGGATGAAATATTATCAATCCATATGTACAACAATACTTGTATCCAAAATGTATAAATAATGCCAAAGTCAATGAGAAAAGGGCACACTAGTTATCATTAAGAGCATGCAAAGGCAAGCCTCAGAGTGGGATAAAATATTATCAATCCATACATACAATAATATTTGTATCCAAAATATATAAATAATACCAAAAATCAATAAGAAAAGGGCATACTAGTAAATAGAAAATTGATCATTATATTTCCCATAAATAATATTTGGATGGCGGATAAATATGTGAAAAGTTACTTTGTTAGTCTTCAAGGAAATGTGAATTGATCCCACTAAGCAACTATTGGACTAGAAGAAAAAGATATCAAATGTTGGCATGATAACGACCCACGAGTCCTCATTCAGTTCGAGTATTGCTGTAATTTGATATAACCACTGGGGACGACATTTGATGGATGTACTTACACTGAGCACATGTCTGTGCTGTGACCTAAGAACCCTATTCCAATGTGTATGTTCAGAAGAAATGTACACACAACTTCACCAAAGAAACATGGACAAGACCATTCCAGGGGTATTATTCTCAATAACTCTGAACTGAAAATTACTAAAATGCTCATCAACTACAAAATAAATACATAAAAATAAAAAGTGTTATTTATTTTTGTATTGGAATAACATATAAAAATGATAATGAAAAGACTAACTAAATGATTCAATACCTACAATATTATTGGTAATATTTAGTGTTTATATATTTTATTAACACTCAAAGCTAAAACGCAGAGTTGGAAGTCAGGCTAGGGTTTACATTGGAGTGTGGTGGGCTAGTGCAGGAAGAAGTCCCAGAAGGACCCTGGGGCTTTGCTAGATGCTGTTCCTTAATCCCAATGTTGGTTACAAGAGTTTGTTGAACTTATAAGGGCAAGGGCTGTCAAGAAAGATGTATAAAGAACCATGGACAAAGCCAAAGGGGGGTAGGATTGAGGGTGGGAGGGGAGGGGAGGTGGGACAGGTGGGGCAGGTGGGGCGGGTGGGGTGGGGGGAAGTCGTGGCAGAAAAATAGAGAAAATTGTATTTAAACAACAATTAAAATTTTGAAAACAATTTTGAACAACAATTAAAAAACAAAAAATAAAATGTATCAACCTAACATTTATAATTTGCTTGATTTTCTGCATTCATATATCAATAAAAAGTTTAAAGAGAAATGTAAATATAAATGACTTTTAGTGGAAAATCACTGTCATTTCCGTTAGTGGCAGCATCTTTTCCTCCTTATTGTGTAATTTCTGTCTGCGTCACAACTACATAGCACTGGCAAGACCCCGGTGCTATTGAGTGCTTGGCCCGTACTAGAATATAGGATTTGTGTAAACTGCTTAGATCACTCAAAATAATTCCCAAGGAATTAAATTCTTCGTTTTCAGAGTGGGAGTTGACAGGGTGGAGTACTTTTCTGATCTGCTTTTCCTGTGAATGTCGAAATAATTATATGGCACTTGTTTCCTTCAAACAATTGCTTTTGTAAAACTATAGAATTAGCATAGTGTTAATGGGTCATTATAGAGAACAACAGATTTTTAAATCATTGAAAATGGTTTTTCACTTAACATGTTTATTAGATATTGGATATGTGTGTGATACGTTCTAATTGCTCTTTTTTAATCCAACAATGATAAAAATTGAGTGCTCACGTATACTTTTATGTAACTTTCTTTAACCCTCACCCAAAGTTACGTTTATTGATTTGAGAGAGAGAGAGACATCAATAAATTGCCTTCTGCACATGCTCCAACTGGGGATCAAACCCGCAACCTAGGTACGTGCCCTAACTGGAGATCGAACCCACAGCATTTTGGTATATGGGAAAATTGCTGCAACCGACTAAGCCGCCTGGCCAAGGCTCATGTACTGTTCTTCACGAATACATTTCTCAGGACTGCCCACTACTTTTTTCTTTTTAAGATCTCCATGGTTTAAGTGAGTAACTTCAATTACATAGGAAATATGTCTTTATGCTATCTTTTAAAAAGTAATTGCTTCTTTTATTATAGGCTGAATATCTGTGGTTTTATAGGAGGAGGACCAATATTTTATTTCTCTATAAGCTAGTAAATACAGCAGATATTCTTCTTATTCTTGAGGTTGCCTTTAAATCATATGACCCCTAATGTCAGTCGATATATAAGTGAATAAAAAAGGTTGGCACCCAATTAACATGAGCTTTTATAGGTTTAATGAGCAATGATAAATTTAAAATCCTTCTTTGGCACCTTTAAAGAAAGTGTAATAACAAGTGGAATAAACTAGAGGGAACGCTTCTCCACTGATTCCTAATAAATTCTTTCTAAATTATTTGTTTTCAGACAGAAAGAATTTGCTTTGCAATGAAAGCCATAGGTTATTTAAACATTTCCATCTGCTGTAAAGTTCATAATAAAATACAAATCCTTACACCATATAAAAAAAATCACAGGGTCTAAATCAGGGCTTGCTAATTTTTTATAGATTTTATTTCTAGGCATTCAGTTTGCTGCTATTTCTTGATCCCCTTTATTATTTTCCTGCCAGTATACAGGATGTTCCCTGTTGTCAAGGTAACATTAGAGGTTTTAATAAAATGTACCATTAAAGTTTTAATTAGCAAGTAAAACTTTTGCAATACAAATGCACTGTCTCAAATTATATCCCTGTTAAAAACGTGTTTGAAAATGATAACAGAAAGGATTTTTGCTGGTATGGACTGATATTAATTATTGAAAGTAATTCCATATTGCAATAATTAATTTAGCTTTAATGTGTATAAAATGACCTTTTGAAATGGCAATGGCGAATTACACTCATTCCATAGACAAGCGACTCTGAAAATCATCTAGTGCAAGACTGAAGTTTACCTAATTGACTTACTACTTGATATGATTGTGGCAATTTTCTCAGAGAGATGCTTCTCTAAGAATTGAGTTTGCAGTATTTTTTTATCTCTTCCATTTTTAAAAACACATCTTCCATATATATTGCTGGAAAGAATGGATCATTTTCTGAGAGTTGCTTTCCAACTATATTTTCTAAACTTCTTTTAAGGTGACATTCCAACTTATTTTTAAAATTGCTAAGAACAAAAAATAACAGTTACCCATGTAAAACTAGTTTATGTTTGTTTAACCTCATAAAAATTGATTTTAATAAATATAGAGCTTTGTGCTTTTTCACCCACAGATGTCTCATTGAACTCT